>CAKKXW010000005.1:55016090-55137912 GCA_920937365.1 Sphaerophoria rueppellii
TAGAGAATCTATTTACCTAGAGTCGCAACTCGCTCTCTTTTTTAAAAAATCACTGTCCAAAAAATGTTGTGGTGAGTCTCTCAATTTACTCTTATTTTTCGTGTCCGTGAATCTGTGAAAGAGGTGAAAAAAAATTCAATAAGGACATGACCGCACTGTTTTAAGGGTGAAATAAACTCTGCCAACGTGTTTAAATGGTGTTTTTTAGTTATTTATTCGTAAATCATAGTTGAATTCCATTTAAAAAGCAAAAAACACTGCTGGTACGACAACGAATGCAGAAAAAGTAGAGAGAGGTCGTTCAAGTTCTTAAAACTCTTTAGAGATTCAAATAATGTTTTTTTTAAGTCTTTATATCTGCATTACAACAACGCTTTTAAAGAGTTATGTAAGCAAAAAAAAGAACTTTTTTTAAAAAAATCTGCATCAAATTTGGTTGGAAGTCATGACTCTAAGGCTTTCTGGGCCAATGTGCGCATTTTGAGTGACCGTAATAGATCAGTTATAAATCCCATTGGAGTGGATATACTGGCATTGCACTTTGAACAACTTTTCATAGCTGATCCATGTCAGAAATGTATGAGCTTTGCTCTGCCTTTTATATATATTGAAGAATTAGACGCTCCATTCTCTATGTTAGAACTGGTTGTTGCACTAAAAAAAATGAAGAACAACAAGGCTGCAGGGCTAGACGGCATACCAGCTGAGTTCTATAAAAACGCCAGCTTGCAGTTTTTAGAGTTTATTTTAGTGCTCTTCAACAAAATGTTTGAAGAGGAGCAGTTTCCAGGAATTTTCCAGTCCTCATCTATCTCTGCAATTTTTAAAAAGGGTGACCCTATTTTACCTGAAAACTATAGAGGCATCTCTGTGCTAAGTTCTCTAAGGAAATTATTCACCCAGATCCTCTATTCCAGGCTTGTAAGATGGGTGGAACAAAACAACAAAATAAGTTGCTTTCAGGCGGGCTTTCGGGCTAATCTTTCGACAATCGACCAAATTTTCACTCTCACAAGTGTTGCTAGACGTTACTTAGAGAAAAAAATAAATCTTTACGCTTTTTTCGTTGACTTTAAATCAGCATTTGACACCATTAACAGAAGATCTCTACTATTTAAACTTGCAGCTATCGGGCTATCGACAAAATTTATACGAATCTATGAGCAGCTGCTCTCAAACATGACGGCTGTAGTTTCTAATGGTAGTAACAAATCGAATCCGTTTAGTTGTAATACAGGTGTGCCTCAAGGCTGCATTTTAAGCCCGCTAATCTTTTCACTGTATATAAATGATATTGAAGACTATATCCCTGGTGGTGTTACTTTTGGTGATCTATCTATTAAAGTTTTGCTCTACGCTGATGACTTGGTGATCTTAACTGATAATGCAGTCACACTTCAGCTTCAAATAAACAAATTAAAACAATTTTGTGATCTATGGGATCTCCAAATAAACACCACGAAGTCGAAGATTATGGTCTTTAGGTCCCAACATCGTAGCACTAGAACGACCGCAACTGGACCCTCAATGGGTCCAACTTAGAAGTGGTGAAAGAATTTAAATATTTAGGCTACACATTAACTTATAACCTGAATTTTGGTGTTCACAACTGTTGCGACTCTAGGCACAGAGGAGGTATACCTAGAGTCGCAACTCAAGGCAAATTTTACTCTCTTTCGACTAAAAAAATTAAATTGGTAAAATATACTACCCAATGTAAATGTATAGGCTTTTCAATGCATTTCAAATGGGAGGCCGAACCAATACATTTGCAATGGGTAGGCCTGTGTGCTGGGCTCAATAAGGTGAAAAGCCTAGGCTCAATTTTAAAAGTCTGCGCTCAAAATTCAAAAATAAGAGTCAGTTAAATTCAAAAATTTTAAAAAATAAAAAATAATTGTATGAAAGTTCATGTTTTAAGTATTTAAATAACAGTACAAAGTGCAGTGCATAGTGTTTTTTGCTTTTTAAATGGAATTCAACTATGATTTACGAATAAATAACTAAAAAAACACATTTAAACACGTTGGCAGAGTTTATTTCACCCTTAAAACAGTGCGGTCATGTCCTTATTGAATTTTTTTTCACCTCTTTCACAGATTCACGGACACGAAAAATAAGAGTAAATTGAGAGACTCACCACAACATTTTTGGACAGTGATTTTTTAAAAAAGAGAGCGAGTTGCGACTCTAGGTAAATAGATTCTCTATGCTCCAGATCACAGAGGAGGTATACCTAGAGTCGCAACTCAAGGCATTTTACTCTCTTTCGACTAAAAAAATTAAATTTGATAAAATATACTACCCAATGTAAATGTATAGGCTTTTCAATGCATTTCAAATGGGAGGCCGAACCAATACATTTGCAATGGGTAGGCCTGTGTGCTGGGCTCAATAAGGTGAAAAGCCTAGGCTCAATTTTAAAAGCCTGCGCTCAAAATTCAAAAATAAGAGTCAGTTAAATTCAAAAATTAAAAAATATAAAATAATTGTATGAAATTCATGTTTTAAGTATTTAAATAACAGTACAAAGTGCAGTGCATAGTGTTTTTTTGCTTTTTAAATGGAATTCAACTATGATTTACGAATAAATAACTAAAAAAAACACATTTAAACACGTTGGCAGAGTTTATTTCACCCTTAAAACAGTGCGGTCATGTCCTTATTGAATTTTTTTTCACCTCTTTCACAGATTCACGGACACGAAAAATAAGAGTAAATTGAGAGACTCACCACAACATATTTTGGACAGTGATTTTTTAAAAAAGAGAGCGAATTGCGACTCTAGGTAAATAGATTCTCTATGCTCCAGATGTTGTTGCAATTTCTTGACTTGGCGTTTGATTTGTGTTGCTTATCTTGTACTGTACTCACATTTTCCACAACATTTATTGCGTTGTGAGCATTTTGCTCAGTTCAGCTGGGACAGCGGCAGCTTAGTCTGTTTTTCAGTTTGATCGTCGTCGTCGTCATCATCCTTTCTTTCCTCCTCGACACTCACTTCCTTAACAAGCCCACGGCCTCGGAAAAACTATGCACCGTCGTGATTTTTTTTTTTTTTTTTTTTTTCATGACGTTCAATTTGACTCTTGACAATTTAAAACTGAAAATTTCCTGTAAAAGATTCGTCGTTTCTATTACTTTTTTAAGAAAGACGTCGCTTAACTAAATATCAGTCGATACTCGAATATATATAAGAATTTAAGTAACGTTGCTTAAAGGCTGCCTTAATATTTAAGCAAGCTTAACTAAACAACCTTTGAGAACCATTTGATATAATACTAGCAAAACCCCTGCCCGCTTCGCAGGGCTTCGGCCCACAACGGTTCGGAAATTAGAGATTGGCAGGATGAAGAATACGGTAATCGATGGATAGGCAGAAATGAACAATATTCTTAGAAAAATCATGCCTGTATTTGCTAATCTGATGAATAATCTATTCGTTTTTCAATTCTTTACATTATTTTTTTAGTTAATTTACCCATTAAACATATCTTCCCCAAATTTAGCTCCCTGAGAAGAGGTAAGGTAATTAGGATTTT
Source organism: Sphaerophoria rueppellii (assembly GCA_920937365.1). Taxonomy (NCBI): domain Eukaryota; kingdom Metazoa; phylum Arthropoda; class Insecta; order Diptera; family Syrphidae; genus Sphaerophoria; species Sphaerophoria rueppellii. The sequence continues at coordinate 55,019,633 of CAKKXW010000005.1, forward strand.
GACAGCAAGCCAGGTATAGGCATAAGTATGCTTTTAACCCTCTTCAGGATTGCACAATGTTATAAATTTTCTTAAAACTAACAATTATTGGGATATTATAAAGTGCTGCAATAAAAATATTGACAAAAAAAACCTAAATTCGATGTTCTAAGCTGTTTTAGATTTTCCCAAGTATTATAAAATGTATGGGTTTTTGTTTATCAATGAGATTTTATTTGCTAATTTTTTTGTTCATAAGGTAAAAATAAGAAAACTTTATGTTCTTTACGCATTATTTAAAAAAAAAAAAAATATCTTAAAGTCAACACTTTGCTCGGGCAAGAAAAATTGAACACCACTTAAATACAAAGTTAGCCTTTTTTTAATCGTCAAAAAAGTGATGACAAAGTAACTTTGTCTTAGAAGGATTATTTTCTAAGAATATGACCAAGAATCACATCCCAAAGTATATGGCAGACAAATTACAGGATACCCTGTATAGTTGACCATGAGGAAAAACAGAAATTTCTAAATCAAAACCACATATTTTTAAAGATTGACCTGCGTCTTATTTATTTTTCAGGGAATTCAAGTCGAACAGGAAACTAAAGACGTATGCCATTGACTTCTTCACGGCTAGTCTTGTAGTACTGTAAAGTTTAAGTTGATTGATGTCCCGAAACATAGTAATGCTCATACCATCAGAGTTAAAAAATGTGGAGGCAGTCCTGGTACATAAATGCATAAATGCAAAATGTAAAATTTACTACATCGTTTTCATTTGTAATTGTGTCAAACCACTCAAACGACTTGTGGGCAAAAAATTATGCATTTATTTGTCTAGTTCAAAATAAATTGTTGCATCGATTTTAGAAAGACTTTAATCTGTACCAGCCATTATTGCACTTCAACTCAATGCTTCAATGCTTGGAAAGACATCTTGAATCAACTCATTCCGTGGATTTGCATTACAATAAAATTGTTTGGAAGTGAAATTCGGCCTTCAGAATCAAGTGAAATTATTCCATTTCCAATGTCCAATAGTGTCCGTGGCTTAGTGGTTAGGTGCGTTGGCTGCTAAGCAGAACGTCGTGGGTTCGAGACCTACTCGTGCCCAAAGTTTTTTATTTCATCTTTCTCGGGCATTGCCTTTTGCGAAGAACTGACAAAACTTCCAAGAGTATCAAGAGTATGAAAAAGTGCTTCTCAACTTTGCCGTTCGGAATCGGCGTTAAATTGTAGGTGCCCTAAATTCTTCACACGCACCCAGAGAATTATTGATGAGAGTAAGCCACTTAGGCCTTGGCTCTTCAAGATCTGTCGCGCCACTCTCTCTTTAATGTCCAATAATTGGCCAATGTAAGTTTCCTGAAATAGAAGTTTTTAAACGACTCCATTCGTCTGCAGCAGTTGACCGTGGTATAATCGACAAAGTTTGTCCTCAGCAACAAAAAGATTCAGAGCTCCAAATTCTTCAAGTTGCGGTTAAAGGCTTCAAGTAAATTTTTGTGCGCCATTGTGCTCTCATCCCACACAAATATTCGGCCATTACCAACTTTTTTGAAATATTGTAATGCCAGTTTTATGTCTAATAATGTGCTCACAACTCCAGAAGAAGAAAGAGCCAACTCTTTTTTTAATTTCAGATCATATTGATGCTAAAATTAATGATAACAAAAATGATTTCCCCATTCCACCGGGTGCATCACAAAAATATATACCACCACTCAGACTGATCACACCTTGCATATCTAATGGTGTCATACACATAGGTACTTTTGTTGATCGTTTAACTTCGGCACAAATTCTGAATCCAATGCAATTTTATTATTGTCCTTAACGTAGTATTGTTGTCGAGCAACCAATTCAATTGTGGAAATGCTTTATTCGCAAAACGGTTTTTTCGTAAGCAATGGCACATTTCAATTTGAAAGCATTCAATTCCCCATCAGATTGGCATTTGCAATGACTATTGACTCAAAGCTAAATAATGTCTGTTTGTGGCTTAAATTTGAGCACACCATGTTTTTCATTCAGACAATAATTATACGTGGAATACCTCCAGTTCGTTAGTGTTGATTAAATTTTATTAATGACACATTCTATCAACATTCAAAACGTTATAAATAACAAATAACAATATAATTAACAAATACGTACCCACTAAAAATAAATAAGATATACATACATATTTTCATACTCTAGAAATTTCATATATAAAAACAACGTTTGCCAGGTCAGCTAGTTCAAATATAATTTCCTAGGTTCACTGACATTTTTTTTTTTGTAGAAGAAAAATTATATTTGTCAAATATTTTTTTACCAGTGTGCCCGGTTAGTGAACGTCGAAAAAGTGCTGATTTTGAATGTTTGCACTTTTGAACTTCAATCTCAAATACCTCGGATCTCCTATTAGTTATCGACAAAATGTTTTGCAGATATATCCGGATTAAGACAACCTTTAATTTGATACCAATCTCATGTGTGTACACCGTGGGCCGGATGTCCCTTATAAATTGAGCAATCCCCTAATAAAAGAAAATTTTGTATTTTTGGAAGAAGAAGAAATAGTTATTTTACTGTGTACAGTATTTATCGCTTATAAGAAACACGCTTATAAGAAAACCTCGCTTGGAAGAAACTTGAATAAAAGCACCGTGAACTTTCCCATATATTTTAATGTTGAATTGTGTGTTTATAAGAAACACGTTTATAAGAAATACACTGATAAAAGAAACATTTCTCAAACACAAACTATTATTTTTCATGTAAAGATGTGTTGGATATAAGAAACTGCAAACAAATCACGAAATTCAAAAAACATGAACAGACCCTAAGAAAAATTCAAAACAAACGACGCTAATGTCATTTATGTACATTTATGATGTTGTTTGATATTTGAATGAATGATTGAATGAATTTCAGTGCAGTGTTCATTTTGACATTAAATTTGTTATTTTTTGTGTTTCTGTTGTGTTTCTCGTCATTTCTGAAAATGTCGCGTAATAACATTTCAATTTAAAGTAAGGCCGTGTGCGAATTGGGTTAAAAAGAGGTTAAAACTTGACGTTTGGTTAAATTTTGACACTTCGCATTGAATAAAATCTGTTAAAAATTAAACTAGCTGCGGAGCATGTTAAAATATGACAGCAGTGGTTAAAAATTCATCCATTTTTAACCACAGTTCATCCAATTCGCACACGACCTAAATTGGTTATTATAGATGAAATCAAATCGGGAAAAAGTCGTAAAGAAATTTGTGAAAAAATTAAAACTGATGACATCATACCGCTGGTTCTACGGAAGGACCTCGTTTGAATTTTGGTAGTTTTCACAATCACTAAAAACTCTTTTTGCAGTACCTCGTATGTATCAAAAATATTCCGCAATAAAACACGGAAAGGACCTGGTATGTATTTGCCTCAATTTATATTCCTTGTAGCTAATTCACAATAAAAATAATTTCAAAAAACGTAATTCTCATTGTTTTCCTAAGAATAAATAAAAACCATAAAACACCTTCATTGAATAATTAAGTTTAACATTTTTCGATCAAATCTTAACAGAGACTTTCAGAGACTAACTGTATTTTCATTTTCAACAGATTTTTTTTCGAGGTTCTGTATTTTCGAGTTTTCTAAATTTTCTAAGAACAAACACATTTAACCAGAAATGCCAAAAGGTGGCTCTGGTTTTTGTGCATTTTTTTAGCCTAATTTCAAAAAATGTGATTTTTCCTCTTACGAGGTCCTTTCGTAGAACCATCGATACATAACATCGAAGATATTTTTATCAAGAAGCGCAAGGAAGACTTGATTCAAACAACAATTGATGATTATATGTTTTGAGGAGTTAGGTAAAGGCTTAAATAAGAAGGTACAAAAGTACAAAAAGAACTGCGCTGTGAATTTTTTGTTTTCGTCTTTTTTGTTAAATAAAATTTATTTATTTACTGATAAAATTTTAAGACAGTGTTTGAATTGTGTCAATTATTTAGCCTAGGATAAATGTTTGACACTCCAGGGTTTATCCGTATAAGAAACTTGTTTCTTATATCCGTATAAGAAACTTGTTTCTTATATCCGTTGTTAGGATATAAGAAAACCTCGGTTAAAAGAAACAAATATTATGCAAATTTTGAGTTTCTTATAAGCGTTATGTACTGTATTTAATAATGGTTCGACGTTGAACGGCATGAACTCCGATAAAATTGTATTAATATAATTAACTAGCTGACCCTGCAGACTTCGTACACTACCACTAACCTTGAAACGCTACCCATTTGTGCAACCCAGTTCGTCTACCCATATCCGCTACCCCGTTACGACGCTACTCTGTTACCCGCTACCAACTATTTCTACACGGTACACACCCAGATGTTTTTCGATTTTGATTTATTTGAATATTAAAGCAAACACATTGATTCCTATTTTACTGTTCAAAGTGCGAGCATAAGAAAAGGTGGAAAATACGGAAAGAGCTTAAGCAGAGTCTGGTATTCAGATTCATATTTTTGTTGTTATAAAGATATCTCTATACTTGACAGTACGACCAAATTTTGGTTCGTAAGAAGTCCTGGAGCCGCGAGTTCGACAATCTAATCTCTTAAGGAGATTCTCCCATCACGAATTTTCTATTTTCCCAGTGTTTAAAATTTATTCAAAATTTGAGTTAGGGTTTTCTTGCTCTTCAGGAGCTTTCCATTTTACCATATCACTTAGATGTTCTTTATAGGATGTCTCCACTTCGTACGGCTTTGCATTTGATTAAGATGCTCATAAGACCATCTGGTCTGAAAATCCTGTTCGCTGCACAAACTGCCAACTGATGAAATGCGCTCACCAGAAAGATCTTACATCCGGAACAGATTTCATAGGTCGCAATACCAAGAAACGAGGTGGGGTGAGAGGGTCGATACCCTCTTCGAATCTGGCACAAAAAAGTCTGGAATTCACACAAGCCTCGATCTTTCATGATCTGGTGCAAAATTTTTCGTACGTCATTGAAGGATTCCCCAAAACTCGGCGTGAGTGATGCTTCACTGATTTTTACGTCCGCCTCCCCCGAGTCCACAGATGCCTTTTGTGTTTAATTGATTCGGAGCATTTTCTTGAAATTCTGTTGAGTCAAGAAGAGCGAAGAGCCGACCACTCTGACAACTGCTCATTAGCGCCAACAAAATTGGCAATAAACGCTGCTGAAGTTAACTCGGTTACGGCTACAAGAAGAAGCGCGCTTTGTGGCCATACAGACGAAAAGCGTTATATACACTTTAAACCGCTTCACTCCATGAGCTAACCATAAACGGTCCCGCAAGTTCAACTGCGGTGTTGTTAAAGGCTAGTCCAGGCTCTAAATGCTGACGAGGTAAATTTCCCATTTATTGCTTGTAATGTAGAAATGGCTCGTTGCTTGATGCATGTGATGCACTTGTAAACGCATCGTTTAATGACTTGATGAACGCCAACTATGAAATGTTCAAAGATAGAAGATATGTTATAATCTGTCAAACCAAGCAGAAAACTAATCTTGATTATACTCCCCAAATATATATACAAAGTTGCAAACATTTTAGGAAAAAAAATCATATGTTAACTTATGCTGCGAACTTTCGATTAACGTAATTGGTTTAATGACATAAGTAGTTCGGTTGTTTTGAATATTTTTTTCCTTTTGCGAATTTGGAATTTCCCAAATTATGTTTTTTTTAAAGCGCTATATCTTTGTAACGGCCAAAGAAATCAAAATGAAAAATTAAAAGATTGAAGCACCAAGGACAAGGAAAAAATGGAATCATTAACTCAATAAGTGGAGCATAAGTCGACTTATGCTGTTAGGGATTATTGGCACAGAAGATATTTGTGAAAAAAACCATGCATCATGTAGTGTCCTTGGCGTAATGGTGTTGTCTCTTAGTCAGTTATACCAAGGTTTTTTGTATTTTGTTTGAATAAACTCGTGGCAATATTTTTCCGTCTCTTTGTTTTTCTCCTTCTTTGTTCTCCTTGCGAAGAATAGACATAATAAGTATACGCTTAACACTTTACACGCACGCAAGAAATTTGCTTACTTCTTTGACTCTAAGGAGTTAACATACCTACCTTGAACATCAATACATCCGATTTGTTTTTTCATGGGACTTGTATTTATTTGGCACATATAACATCCTCTATCATTTTCTCTTAATTTGCTTATTTTTATTTTCCATGTGTGAAAGTTTTCATGTGATACACTTATCCTAGTGTTATGAGTGACTACTCTTCCTTGTAATGCGAGAACGGTTTGGTCTGAAGCTCTCAACCATCCTACCTGAAGATAAGAAATCATTATTACTGTGGGTCACTTTAACCAAAATGTATTGCTTACCTTGTTATCGCCTAGGTTTTGTACTGCACAAGTAAGAACAGCATCTCTTCCAGCGGGGTAGGTAACATTACTTATACTACCAACAAACTCTGGTTCTTGGTCGAAGTAAACGTGACTAGTTTCTAGAAAAAGATTATACATTATAGACAGATAAAAGGAAATAATATTTTCAAATAGTCATGCTAGTAAATTATGTATTGTAACTCAACTCAATAGTTGAGAGTCCTAGCATTATATAGAAAGGAAAGAGAAATTTAAGTTAATTCTAACGCGTGAATGCTGTCCGAAGTCCGCAGTAAACGCTGAATAGGCAGCCTAGTAAAATATCGTTTCCAATTTCCAATGTTTACAATGAGTGAATGAAAGATATTGTTTCATATTTTAATAATCAAATAACATTTTTATTCATGAAAACTAAAACTAGTTTAACAATTAACAATAGGTGGCAACGATATTCGATTAGTTGGACTGTGAAAAAAAATGTCTAAAGGGGCCGACCCATTGAATCCGTCAGTGCGTCAGCGTTGACGTTTTCAACTGACAGCACAACAGAATATACTTGTTTTTATGAAACTCGTCCCATAAGCAAGCATGTGACGGATAGAGTTGCTTAACTTTCTACTTTGTGCGTCCGTTGATCCGTTAACAACTGAATTTGACGAGCAGTCAATGTGTTCCCACAGCAACAAGAAAAAGCAATGAATTATCAATATTATAGGCAAAAAATAATTTTGACACGATTTTGATATTTTTATTCAAACATTTTTGTTCAGATTTGCGGTTTCGTGAATAATTTTTACACCAAGCAAATGAGACTGTCAAAGTATACAACGTATTCTATGGGACGGTACCATCCAGCAAATACGTTGGCAGCAACGTATGCATTGACGCTGACGGATTGACGGATTCTATGGGTCGGCCCATTAATCAAAAATCAAAATTATTTAAAATAAACAAAAATAAAACAACAAGTGTGAGGTGAGTTCGTTGAAGTTAGAGGGGAGCGCTTCGTAGTAAAACGTTAAAACGTTGCTCCTCCAATTAACACATCCAAACAAGTTTGATAAAGGACATAAACACAACACACTCATGAATCATAATGTCGACCACTGGTGAACGCTTCGCAGAAACTCAGCACCAGCCGTCGACACTCTCGCATTTCGTGGACTGAAAATTTCTTTCACAAGATAGGCGCTGCTGCACAACTTCGTACCCGAAATCAAGAACAAAAGTGATTTGTTTTAGTCGTGATTCGGCCTTTTATACGATTTTAGCGAGTCTATTGAATAGAATATTTTGAAATGTAAAAATTATTGAATTAAAAAACTGAGTGTTAAAGGATGATAAAATTATTTTTTTTTTCAAATTTGAAATATAAAAATTATTGGATTAAAACTGAGTGTTTAAGAATAGTATTCAATTAATAATGATTAAGTATATATAAATGAGTATAAATAATAAATATGGATATAATGTTTATTGTTACATTCTCCTTTTCTGTCGCTGAGATCGTCTCGATGATGCGACGGGAGAAATAATTATCTTCTTTGGACGGCCCCGTCTTCTGAGTTTCTGTATAGGTTGCTCATTGGGTCTGGTGCCTCTGTACAATATGATTGAGGAACCATGATAAGTCCCTAAAGAAGTAGTAGGGTCTTCTTTGGATGCACCTTGGTATTTTATGATAGTGTATGGGCCTTCCCTTTTCGGTTCTTTGATCATTTGCTAGGAAAGTGAGAGGTTATTAGCACTTGATCGCCTACTTTGAAGGTGGGCTGTGGACGAGCTTTCTTGTCAACAATACGTTTGTTATGGTCCTGTGTATTTGCGGAATAAAATTTGTATCTTCAATTAACGGTCTGAGATCGTCATCAGTGGTTCGTAGTTCTCGTCCGAATATTAAGTATGATGGTGTGTACCCAGTGCTTTGACATCTTGCTGTGTTCATAGCAAAACGAATACTTGGTAATTCATCAACCCATGTGGTATGGTTTGTACCAACAAGAAAAGCAAGTTGGGTTTTCATGTCTCGGTTCTTTCGTTCAATAGGATTAGATTCTGGATGATGAACAAGAGAAAAACTCTGTTGAATTCCGAGGCAATCACACAGCTGCTGCATTAATGCTGAGATGATTTGTGTATTTTTGTCTGTTTATAGACGTTTAGGGATCCCGTATCGAAAGTATTCCTTTAGTAGTATCAGTGCGGTTGCTTCCGTTAGAGGGAAAATTTCAATCCATCTTGTTGCGATCTTTGTATATGGAACAGCTAGTACTACCAAGATTGATTTTCTGCTTGGCTTGGCAGCTCTTCTGTCAAACCAGGCAGAGAACACACAATACAAACTTATATAAAAGAAACTGCTTCTGTGAAAAATTCTTAAGATGACACCACCATCGTTTTCCATCTTGAGACTACTCCCCAAATAGATATACAAAGGTTGCGATGTGTTCGACATTGAGAATCCATTGAAATCCTTCTGATGTCATCGGTAATGTGGAAATTGCAAATCTCACATTCAGAGTCATTGTGATCTGGGTTATTGCTAGGAGGTCTTGACAACATATCAGCTACAATATTTGCTCTAAGGGCCAATCAATTTATTGACACTCAATTAAATTTACAATAAAACGCTGTTAGTTAAAACTGCTTTTAACTATTGCCTCCATTAAGATTCCTCAATTAAAATGTTAGTTTTATTCACTCTCCTTTAGTTAAATACTCTGTTTTAAATGGCAACTTTAAATTTGAAAGTCTTTTTAAAAAATCCCAGGGATTTTTACGTTTTTTGAAAAATAACGTAAATTGAACGGCCAAACTTCAGATATAGTTTGGAGCTTATATATGAATCTCGATCGATTCCTTGCAATGGCCCACGTTAATTTTGGTAATAAATTGGAAACAGAAGCAACACTTACACTAGCGAAATCGGCGATAAATATTTGCGATGATCCAAGAGCGTTAGAACGTAAGGTAATGAGCAATTGAGCAATTGGACGAATATAACGTGACGTTAAAATTATATAATTAAAAAAAAATTAACAGCTTTAGTCAGAACTATTTAATTTAATTAACACTTGTCTACCTTTCAAGCGAGTATTCCAAATCGGTTCGAATAATCGCAAGTACTTTTACCACAGTCGGTTTGGATAAATGAAATTGTACGAAGAAATCTTGGTCATCCTAGTTTTCCATATCTATGCTGTCTGACATTCGATATTGTCTTCATTCAGGTTGAAGTAAATTATACTCGTCCTCATCACTGAACTCCAACAAATATTCCAAACTATTATCCATACCTATTATAATTTCGCACAATTAATAAGATTAAAATGGAAACTGTAATTTTTGCTCTAATGGAGAGTGAATAAATAGAAACCATTTTAGGGCTACCAGATATGTTTTGATGAAACTAGTACTTGAGATTTAAAATCCGGACTTTTCCGGGACATATGAGGACTGAAAAAAGAGTACACAATGAGGACAGAATAAACACACAAAAATTGCACATAAATATTTGAGTTCCTGAACCTTTTTTTTTTTAATTTGTAAGGACCTATTATCAAATCGAGGGTAAACTTCGAACTCGGACAACAAAATAACAAATTTACTCTGCAGGAAACGTAGATTTTTTTTCCCGTCTAATAAAATATGTAATTGGGGTAAGACGTAAGATAAGTTCGCCATACAATTAAGTCTATTCCTATAAAAGTGGTTACCTAAAGAAATTCCTTTAAAGTTTTAAGTAAAGTTCCTTCGTTGAGCCGTGGATTTGAATTGACCCTCGATTTTACGACTGCGCAATGCATACGGAATGCAAACATTTTAAAGTCGTTCTTTTTACTCCCAAAAACTACCCAAAAACTCAATAAATTCCCAAATTCTCACACTTTTATGTACTTTTACTAAAGTTTTTTGTAAGTTCTGTCACTTTTGAAGGAGAACAATATTTCCTCCGATCTTAAGGGGCCGACCCATAGAATCCGTCGGTGCTTCCCATAAACAACGCATGTGACGGATACGACGGATGGAGTTGCTCAACTTTCTACTTTTTGCGTCCGTTGATCCGTTGACAACTGAATTTGACGAGAAGTCAATTCAATGTGTTCCCACAGCAACAAGGAAAAGCAATGAATTGTCAAAATTATGTGCAAAAAAATAATTTTGACACGATTTTGATATTTGTTTTAAATTTGTTTGTTCAATTTGTGGTTTTGGGAATAATTTTCACACTAAACAAATGAGATTGTCAAAGTTTACAACGTATTCTATGGGACAAATACGTTGCCAGCCACGTACGCATTGACGCTGACGGATTGACGGATTCTATGGGTCGGCCCCTTTACACGCAAATCTTTCTTGCGGGAGATTTTATGAGTTCTGTCAAACCATTAGAATTACGATGTGAGGTTTTATATTTTAGGTGAATTGCAAATTTCATCCCACCTCTCGAAATTTAAGAGTATAAAACGTACGTCAGTTTCCGATCTCCTTTTATCTCTGATTCTAACATACAAACAAAGTTGTTTTTTTTTTTGACATAAATGACAGCACAAAAGTTGTGTTCTATTATTAACTTCGTATCTTAAGTATTAGATCTGTTCGTTCACTTTATTTAGTACGGTTCGTTTTTTGTAGTATTAAAGTATATGGTTACTCAATGGATAAAAAGAGTACAAACCCGGACAATTAACAAAAACTATCCCGGACGTCCCCCGCAGAGTGAAAAAAGAGTACATGTCCGGGAAAACCCGGACGGATGGAAACCCTACCATTAGTTCTAAATATCCCTCTTAAAAAGCCGAATTTGGCATTTTTACTAAAAAAAAACACTTTTAAATTTAATGTCCCATTAGTTAATGAAAGCAAGTGTCAAAAAAATCGTTAAAAGAGACTCAATAAAACAATTTTGCGTTTAATTTAAATTTTCCCTTTTTTAATGTCGATTTTAAAATTTATGAAGAGTCAATAAATTGGCTCTAAGATATAATTTTATCCCTACAGTTTACAGTGAAAAATCACACGCCTTCATCATATTTCTCCTCTTTTCATTATTAAAATATATAAGTGACATCAGCATTAAAGTTTCTATCGTTATACACGAACAATAAGCGGACACAGTTTACAAACACAAAATGCCAACCCTACATATACGCAAAGTATGAGTTACGTGCTTGTATTGAATTGTTTAATATTTTAGGCCGTGTGCGACTTGCGTTAAAATGTTGATTGAATTTTAACCACTATGACAAATTTTATCCTGTTAGTTCACACATTTTATCCACTATGTAGTGTTCAAAATAAAATCAAACATTTTAACACAATTTTGGAACAGCCCATTACCTATATAAAAACATTTTGATAATAACTGTATATCTTTGCACAACGAAGGAGTGTTCCCACCAAGGCACTCCCACCGAGGGACGGCAGCGAATGAAATTCTCCTTTGGAATCAACGGTGGCGTCTCCAGTTCCAGTTAGGCCGAACTACTTGGTGAACACCTTTACGGGCTACTTCGACTTATTTGAAGCCCAGGCCGTAAAAGGAGCGGTTTTTTCGGCTCTTGCACTTGGAGTCACATCAAGTGCCTGGTACTCCAGGTTGGGGGTTGTGCGTTGGGGTGACTTCCCGACCACGTAGAAAAAAGTTTAATTGCGAAGCAACAACAGGCCTCGGAAACGGACGGATACACTGATGACGACCCAAGCAAATGTACAAAGGACAACGATTTTCGGATATGCACGTGGAATGTTAGGTCCCTTAATAGACCGCGTGCTGCCGAACAGTTAGCGGAGACCCTCAACTGCTACAAAGCAGATATTACCGCTATCCAGGAAATGCGATGGGATGGACCGGGCAAAAGGAGGATGAAAAACTGCGACATCTACTATGGCAATTGTTACCGAGAGCAACAACAGCGACTATTTGGATGCGGATTCGTCGTGGGAAGCAGACTCAGGCAAAAAGTCTTGAGCTTCAAATGTGTGAGCGAACGCATCACGACAATCCGAATCAAGGCTAAATTCGGCAACATCAGCCTAATATGTGCGCATGCCCCCACAGAAGAGAAAAAGGACGACACCAAAGACGAGTTCTACGAGCTCCTCGACAAAACATACGAGCAATGTCCTAGTTATGACATTAAAATTGTCCTCGGCGATTTTAACGCAAAGCTGGGAAAAGAGGACATCTTTGGTGGAACGGTCGAAAAGCACAGCCTGCACGACACCACATCCGATAACGGATTCAGGCTGATCGATTTTGCTGCGGGGCGAAATGTTGTGGTAGCAAGCACCTGGTTCCCTCATCTCAACATCCATAAAGGTACATGGAGATCTCCTGATCAATCAACCGTCAACCAGATTGATCACATTGCGATCGACGGAAGGCACTTGTCCAGCATTTTAGATGTTCGAACTTTCCGAGGAGCTAACATCGACTCGGACCACTACCTCGTCGTAGCCAAGGTAATGCTACGAATATCCCGACAACGGCCAAAACAAGGAAATGCTGCAAGAAAATTCGACGTCGGACGGCTACAATCGCAAGAGATCGCCAGATCATTCTCTGATCGAGTGTCAAGTAACCTCTTAAGGAGTCCTATGCCGCCAACATCAAGTATCGAAGACCAGTGGCAACATTGCCAAAGAGCAGTTAGAGATGCCGCCTCTAATGTGCTGGGTTTCACACAGCCACCAAAACGAAACCCCTGGTTTGATGAAGAATGCAGGCAGGCCCATGCAGCCAAGCAGGAGGCATACAAAGCGGCGCTGCATAGAAGGACAAGAGCTGCTCGTGAGCTCTACGAGCAAAAGAGGAGAGAGGAACGCCGGCTTCTCAGGAGGAAAAAGAGAGAGCATGAGAAGCGTCAGATCGAGGATGTTGAGAGAGCCAACAGCAGGAATGAAGTTCGGAGGTTTTACCGAAAGGTTAAACAGCTGGCTCAAGGTCATCGAGCAAGAACTGATGCCTGCAGAGATAAACAAGGGAACATCATAGTAGAATCGCAGTCAATGCTGGGGATTTGGAAAGACCACTTCTGTAGATTGTATAACGGCGACGACGAACAAAATACCGCCGTCAGACAGGAGCCTTTCATCGGACACGATGATAGCCAACAATTCCGTGAACCCGACCTAGAAGAAGTGAAAACCGCAATATCACGGCTGAAATCCAACAAAGCCGCTGGAGCAGATGGACTAGCTGCTGAGTTGTTCAAAGCAGCAGGCGACGAGCTAGATAGGAGCATGCACCAAATCATCTGTAAGATATGGTCAGAGGAATGCATGCCCGATGAGTGGAACCTCAGCATTGTTTGCCCGATCCTGAAAAAGGGAGATCCTCTAAACTGCGCCAACTATAGAGGAATAAGTCTACTAAACATCGCCTACAAGATCCTCTCTGCCGTAATATGTGAACGTCTGAAGCCTTTCGTCAACAATCTGATTGGTCCTTATCAATGTGGCTTCAGGCCAGGAAAGTCAACCATCGACCAAATTTTCACGTTGCGGCAGATCCTGGAAAAGACCTATGAACTCCAAATCGATACCCACCACCTTTTCATCGATTTTAAGGCCGCGTATGACAGCATCTACAGAGACGAACTGTACAAAGCTATGTCTAGTTTTGGCGTCCCTGCCAAGCTCGTTCGCTTGTGCAAAATGACGATGGAGAACTCACGCTGCTCCATCAAGGTTGGCAACGAGCTCACGGAATCTTTCGACGTCAAAAAAGGATTCAGACAAGGCGATGCACTGTCATGCGATTTCTTTAACATCGTTCTTGAGAAGATAGTGCAGAACTCCAACGTCAACACCAGAGGCACTATCTTCCAAAAATCTGTTCAACTTCTCGCGTACGCCGATGATATTGATATAATGGGAAGAACACAGCGTGATGTCAATGGCGCCTTTGTGAGAATTGAGACAGAAGTGGCAAAAATGGGTTTAGCGGTAAATGAGGGAAAAACGAAGTATATGCTGTCTTCGAGGAAGGACACCCAACACCGACGGCTCGGGCAGAACGTCACAATAGACGCGTATAACTTCGAGGTAGTAGAGGAATTTGTCTACCTAGGCTCCGCTATAAACACGGGCAATAACACCAGCGCCGAGATCAGACGAAGAATAACTCTTGCTAATCGCTGTTTCTTTGGGCTTAGAAAGCAATTGAGTGGAAAAGCCCTCTCTTGAGCAACTAAGGTAAAACTGTACAAAACACTCATCATCCCAGTCCTGCTGTATGGTGCAGAAGCATGGACCCTGACAAAATCGGATGAAAGTGCCTTAGGCTGTTTCGAGAGGAAAGTTCTTCGGGTTATCTTTGGCCCCGTGTGCATTGAAGGGGAATGGCGAAGAAGATACAACAGCGAACTTTACGGGTTGTACAACGACATGGACCTAGCCAGAAGGGTCAAGGTCCAGAGACTCAGATGGCTCGGTCATTTAGAGCGAATGGACACCAATGCTCCGGCCCGGAAAGCCTTCGACACTATTCCCGAGGGACGTAGGAGGAGAGGAAGACTGCGACTCAGGTGGCGCACTCAAGTGGAAGAGGACCTCAATCAACTTGGAGTGCAAAACTGGAGACGACTAGCTAAGGATCGAGCTAGCTGGCGGAGACTGTTGATTGAGGCCCAAGTCCACAACGGACTGTAGCGCCACCTTAAGTAAGTAAGTTTACAGTGAAAAATCACACGCCTTCATCATATTACTCATCTTTTCATTATTAAAATATATGAGTGACATCAGCAATAAAGTTTCTATCGTTATACACGAACAATAAGCGGACACAGTTTACAAATACAAAATGCCAACCTATGCATATACGCAAAGCTTGTATTGAATTGTTTAATATTTTAGGCCGTGTGCGACTTGCGTTAAAATGTTGATTGAATTTTAACCACTATGACAAATTTTATCCTGTTAGTTCACACATTTTATCCACTATGTAGTGTTCAAAATAAAATCAAACATTTTAACACAATTTTGAAACAGCCCATTACATATATAAAAACATTTTGATAATAACTGTATATCTTTGCGTCAATTTATCCATGGCCAGTATAATATACACTATTTTAAAAAAATGTTTCGCTTATTTTCAATCAACTTCGCTTTATTCCCAAATCTATATCGATTCCATTTTTATTTATTTACGCTGTTTCAAAAAAAAAATGAATTTTGAATGTGTACTGTTTATTTTAAACAGCTGTTGAGCTGTCGGACAAAGCAAAAGTTCAGTATATTTGAACTAGAGCTTCCGTTTGGAGTAACGTTACGTACGAGACGTGAGTTCGAAGCGTCGTCATTGTGATAGCAAACATTGAATTCCTATAGGTGAACTCGTAAACGTCAGGCGAAGCTGAAGCTAAAGCGTCTTTGTGTTTTAGCCTTAATAGTCCTGGGACTATTTTCAGGTATTTTGAATAAGCACTCGTGAAATTACTTGTATGAAATAAAGGAACAGATGTTGATCCGGTTGCACTGGATCGTAAATACTTTGGCCCAAGTAGCCTTATATTTGTGAAAAGTTCCGATCGAAAGGTGATGGGATGAACGTCATTCAATGTCATCATAATTATGTTGGTGTCGGTAATTTGTTTTCTTTTTCTAATAGGACACATTTTAAAATGCAAGTGAAAGCATAAAACGAAAGAAGATAATGAAAAATAATTAACAAATATTGTTAATGATTTTTATGCACTTTAAGATTGTTAACTGAAATTCTTTTGTGGGAACAGATCAGATATAACAGCAAACAAAGCACAAGGCGCAGCATATGTTTTGACAGTCCGTTGGCTTACATAAGATATATAACATCGAAAGGCTTAAAACTAAATTAAAACCCCACACTTTGCAGTAGCTAGTTCTGGAAAATTATGTGATCGAATACGATGATAGTGTTATACATCTTAAGATTCCGTTATGAACAGTATACTGAATTTTTAAATTAAAAAAAAGTCATTCTAATTATTTTCTGAATAAAAAAAGGATTACCTTGAATTGGCTGAGCTAATGATTCGGAGATGAGAGCTGTTACACAAAAAAGCTTTAAGTAATATGATGCAGCATCCATTTTTTTGTTTTTAATTAATGGGTCGGTCTGGAATTCTGAAAAATAAGGTAATACAGCTGGCTTAGTAAGCAAATGAAGGTTAAAAGATAAATGATATTTAATTCTAATGTATTGACAAAAATGTAGATAAGTCTTTCTAATAGGTACATACATGTTTACAATTTAGGTTTTAATTCAAATAACAATAGGCAGTATCTTCATCTCTGTCTCGGTTTGTATAGGAAACCGAAATCTTCTTATGCATTATACTATTCTAACGAGGTTCTATACAACGAGGCTCGGATCAACAGAATTGACAGTTCCGTGATAAAACTTGTTCGGGGTCACAAAGCGAGAGCTATGACTTCGACGAATAATTTGATCTTTGGGGTGTTCTATCCGAACGACGAATATTTTGATAGTGCACGCTTGAGCGGCTTCATTCCACCAGAGGCATTCCTCTTTATAGATAGATGCGGTCTGATACAAGACAAATTGGCGGTGCCCCTAATCTACCACGTCAGGCGATGAACCATCGATCGGCGGCTAATTTACAGTCCCTCAACTCTCAAGGTTTTCCCAACTTGAGAGTTTCCTACAAGTTGAGCAATAGTGAAGAAAACGGCTCTTATTCTACTAGATGTTTCAATACATCATCTGGTTCAATCATGCGCAAGACGTGATACAGATGTAATGTTTTTTGGACAGTAGTTTAGGTTTGAAAAGATGCAAAGCTCGTCGAGGGAAGTTCGGACATCACATTTTGGGAAATTAATATAGGGATATAGGGATAGGGAGATAGGGAATCTTCATTTCAACTGTTGAAATCATTTGATGTCGATTTTCGGGTTCAACTTCTACTTTCATTTTGTTACTCCTCAAATTTGACTTTTTAGGAGCTATACCTGCAATAATTCATATAGAAGCTTGTTCTCGCTCTCGTGTTTATTAAAGTAAATTTGGACTTAAGCGTTTGAGAACTTAACTTAGGCTTTTCAATTTCATCCGTGGATTGTGATTTGTCAGTTAAAGTATTTGCCACCGGAAATTGTTTGCATTTTGAGCCATTATTGAGAAATTTAAGCTCAATTCTTCAGAAATTTTTGAAATCTTTGAAATGTCTTCTCTCAAGGTTGATGGTTTGAAAAATAAGCTATCTAAAGACATTTTCCTACAATTTTCACAGTGCCAAAAATGCACTTGTTGCACCCACGCATTTTGCAGGAAATAAGTTTCCACAAGAATCGAAGCAAGCGTAGAGGGGAGATGTGTCAGAACGATCCGAACAATTTTTACTGCCGCAAGTCATATTGAAAAAAAAATAGAGTAAGAAAAAATAAAAACAGTAAAATATATGAGAGTATGAATAATTAAACGAAAAATATAAAAAGGAATGAAATAAATAACAATAAAAAAAGAATGTGGTAAATGTGGGATTTGAACCTGTGAATGTTGGTTTGCGATGTTTTCTGAACAACGCTCAGACAAACTTCACCATATAACTCTTTTGAATGGATGGTTAAACAAATAATAAATAATGATAACCTATCCTAAGATTTAAAACTTCTATATGAATGACAATTAATTATTTAAATAAATGTAAATAGAGGGACAATTTTCGGAATGTGTAAAATAGCATGCGCTGTGAGAAAACGCGTCAGTTATTATAACAAGATGTAAGCAAGCCAAATGAAAACGAAACAAAAGAATAACTTCGAAAATGAGAGCAAAATTAAAGATTTAATAACTATTTGCTTAAATTATACACATGGTATTTTCTAGTTAAACTGAATTATAAATTAAAGAACTAACATTAAAAAGCACCATTTGTTGGAAAACAAAATTTAGGCCGTGTGTGAATTGCGTTAAAATGTGTATTAAAACTTGACGTTTGGTTAAAACTTGATACTAGCGTGTGAATAAAATGGGTTAAAATGTATCCTGCTGTGTAGCAGTTAAATGGGTTAAAATTTTGACGTGTATTGTTTTCTCATGAATGATAAAGAAGTGTTCTTCTGTTTTGTTGTTTTGTTCTGTTCTTTTGCGTTCTATTTAGTTCCTTGTGTTTTGTTTGCAAATAACGTAAATGTAACATGAGCCTAACAAAGAAGCTACTGCCAACGCCATATCAAACTCACTGTCCTGAATTACAACCAACTTTAAATAATACAAAAGCTACAAAGAAAAGAGCAGATGGCTTTGTAAAAAGCGAACCGCCATTATTATTATAAAGGACGCCGATCGAGAAAGACAAGTTTTGTTAATAAGTTTTGTTACTAAAAACGAAAAATTTAATAAGAAAGATCCGTGTTGTATTTATTTTAGAGTAAAACTAGACATTAAACATGTTATAATTAATTAATAATTACATTGATTTTACAAAAGATTTAGGTAAAATACTCCTAAAAATCATATTTTTATATGGAAAAACGAAATAATAGTTCTATCTTTTGAAATATCAGCTGTGAAAACATAATTTGCAGTGTTACAACAGGGAAAAACAAACCATCCAAAACGGGAATTTTCGTTTGAAGATTTTTTGCTTCAAAATATCAAATTACCACTGTAAAATCGAAATTGTTTGGTTTTGTACACAAAGGTATTTTATCTAGAAGAAGTAAAACATTTGTTGTTGAGGGAAATATCAAAAAAATCAGGAGGGAAATTTGTTAGTTCTACGCAGAAATGTTGGTTAAAAACATCCTTTTTCACAAAGCAAATGGCTAAATTTAATCCCATTTTTAACCAAACGTCAAATTTTAACCAAACATCAAGTTTTAATGCATACACAAAAAATGGTCAAAATGAAAGTGTTTGAGTTTTATTCCACTTTGCCCTGAATTACCCACTGATCTCTACATTATATTAATATAGAGATCAGTGGATTTACCCCACCGTACCTACATCATGGTGGGGGAAGAGTGCGAAGGTAAGAGAGGTGGGTAATAAATATATCCCAGTATCTGTGTAGTGTCCGTAGCTTAATAATTAGGTGTGTTGGCTGCTAAGCAGAACGTCGTGGGTTCGAATCCTAATCGTGCCCATAGTTTTTATTTCATCTTTCACGGGCACTGCCTCTTGCGAAGAACTGACAAAACTTCCAAGAGTATCATGTCATGAAAAAGTGCTTCTCAACTTTGCCGTTCGGAATCGGCGTTAAATTGTAGGTCCCCTCAATTCTTCATACGCACCTAGAGAATTGTTGATGAGAGTAAGCCACTTAGGCCTTGGCTCTTCAAGAGCTGTCGCGCCAATCAATTTATTTATTTTTTTTTATCTGTGCGCTTCATCCTGCATTGTCCCATGAAAAACGTCAGATTATATGTTTTTCGTAATACTAATAACATTTCCTTTAGAATATGAGTGCGACCCATGTAGTCCACACGATTAACTTCCCAAAGCAGAAAAATAAGTAAAACCATTAGTTGTTTTTGTTGTACAGTTAACAATGTACACGCACGTTGGTTTTGAAAGTCATATTCCATGAAACTGATGAATTATGGACATACACCAAGTACATTGAGTAACAGTGGCGCCACCTGACAAAATTTGATCGTACCAACTCGTGCACAGTAAAAAACAGCCTTTGTAGATTTCTATTAGTGAAACATTTTTTCTAATTGAATAAGTACTTCCGAGTATTAATATTTTTATGGCAAACAGCGTTTGGTGGGTCAGATAGTAGTTAAATATAGTCAAAAATCCTTCGCGCTCAAAATTTTTCTAGGTGACGATATTTTGGTCACCTTTGTGACTCATTTCCAGCGGTATACCACGCTAAAATTGTCAGATTATTGAAATATAAGCTTTCTTAGGGGTTCAAACATGGTAGGTTAACAGGAGCTTATGAAAACAGACGAGGCTACTGTTATTGACATACAGATTTTTTTTTAATTAAAAACAAAAGCTCCCTGAGTCAAAGTTAACGCGCCCTTTGGCACCATATTGTTATTATCCTGGAAAAACAATTTGTCTCTCTAATTGTACAGCCATTTCCGATACAGCAGGAAAAACAGAAACACGATTCCCTAATTATTATTATTATCTTTATTTTTTCATATAAGATATTCAACAAAATTATTTGAAAGACATACAAGCATGGCTTATAAGCCGTCTGCCGAAAATACATAATTACATGAATTAAATAAATACAATAAGGTCGATGACAATTTATTAAATTACAATTAAAATTACAATTAAAAGTTAAGTCGAGAACGGAAAAGGTAAAATACAAAAGAAACAAAAACAAAAAGGTTAAAGTGTTTCGATACACGAAATGGGCTTTTAGTTTAGCTAAAACAAAAAATTATGATTAGACCGCATGTATTAAAAATTAATGTACATGTTTCTATACGTTAGAGCCTCTGAAACAAATCGAATAAGAGCCTTCCAGCCACTTTCTCCATTTAAAATTGCGAAACATTCTTCAATTGTATAAAAGCTTTTGTTAGAATGTAATCTTCGGATTTCTTGTATGATTGGGCAAAAAGCTAAGAAGTGAGAAATATTTTCAACCTGATTGAGGTTGCATAGAGAACAATTCGCATTCAAATCATTTCTATGAGGTCTATAGTTAAGCTCAAGCATTTCAACGCGCATTTTAAAGACTACGCTTATCTCATCGACAGTGAGATCGTTTCTAAAATAGTTGTTATACCCCAAGCATAGGTTGAGTTTAGAGTAAACTGTTCTTGTAACAGACTCTCTTGCCCGGGTTAGTAATGCAAATAAGGTCATACAATTCGTTTCTCAGTTCTTCTAAGTCATCAGTACATAGTGACAATTGATAGTTATATTCTGATGCCAAATCATACCAGTTTTTAAAAGGAGGGTATCTTCCCCGTAGAGTTGTCAACATAATCTTTATTTGAATATTGTTGTTAGGTCTCCGCAAGACTTTAACAATATAGTCAGCATTAGCCTTAAGGTTTTTTAAATAGATTGGAGGTAGGCCAGATTCAATGTAAATAGCGTAATTTGGAGTATTGGAGGGGAGTTTGAAAACGCTTTTAAAAAAGTATCGCAGGACCAATTCGATTGCTTCTAATTCCTAATATCCATAAACTTCATTAGCATATAGGAGAGAGCTTTTGATAGTTGCCTCAAATACCTTAAATTAAGTCGCCGCATCTATGGAGTTGTTTTTGAAAAAGTTAGACCACATACAATTAATAGCTGCTTTTGCTACTTTCGTTTTGTCTTTTAAATGAGCATCGAGATTTAAGTTGTATGTCATAGTAAATCCTAAGTTTTTGAAATCAGTCACTACTTCTAGGTTAGAGCCGTCAAGGTGCCAGTTGCGATCAGTCCTGTTGCTACGATTTTGGGGTCTGAAAACCAGTATCTTTGACTTCGAGGTATTAATTTTAAGGTCCCAAGTGTCACAATATTGTTTCAGTTTGTTAATTTGGAGCTGCTAGGTCTCAGCATTGTCGGTTAGACAATACTAGGTCATATGCATATAAAAGCACTTTGATAAGAATATCTCCAAACATAACACCGCCTGGAATTTTATCTTCTATATCATTAATGAAGAGAGAGAAAATTGTAGGACTTAAAATACAACTCTGTGGAACTCCCGTTTCAGATTTAAATTTGTTTGATGTTCTTCCGCCAATTTTAACTACCGAACTTGTATTTGACAGTAGTTTTTCATATATAAACTTTGTAGACAAGCCGATACCTCAAAGTTTGAATAACAGTAAATTTCTGTTTATAGTGTCAAAAGCTGCTTTGAAATCAACAAAGAAAGCATACAGATTCTTTTTCTTATCAAGAAAACGTCTAGCCACACTCGTTAGAGTTAAAATTTTATCTACTGTGGAAAGATTAACTAATTTCTTAAGCCCCATTCATAGATACGACCTGCGTTCGTTCAACTTATTCCTATTTTAAGTGATTTATAAATTTGTATTCACATGTGTATTTCAATAGGTATAGAATATTCCGTAAAACTAGTTAAAATTTAATAAAAAAAAAAAAATAATAATAAAAAAAAGTGGTGCGACAGCTCTTGAAGAGCCAAAGCCTCAGTGGCTTACTCTCATCAACAATTCTTTAGGTGCATGTGAAGAATTGGGGGATCTACTATTTAACGCCGATTCCGAACGGCAAAGTTGAGAAGCACTTTTCATGACAGATTGATAGTCTTGGAGTTTTGTCAGTTCTTCGCAAGAGGCAGTGCCCGTGAAAGATGGAATACAAACTATGGGCACGAGAAGGACTCGGACCCACGACGCTCGTTCTGCTTAGCAGCCAACGCACTTAACCACTAAACAACGGACACTATAAAAATTAAATATTAATGTGAATACTCCTCCTTATCTTTTTCGATCTATATCAAGTGCATTTGTAAATATTCTCTTTTTTAGTGTGCTATAGAAAAAAGCTATAAAAAAATCACCCTAAAAAAAAAAATTAAAACAGACCCGCGACCATAGTATGAATAAAATGACAAATCCTGCGAGTATTCTCAGTTACCATTACCAGACGCATTCATTCATATATTATATATGTATGTAAATGGCACCCGACACTCGCACCGACACGCGACAGTTCGCTACAAATATTTGGAAAAACTATTTTGTATTGTGAAATGTGATCAGTGGCATATTATCCTAAAGGCAAACTAGGCATGTGCCTAAGGGCGCGAGGCAACAAAGGGCGCGTGGAAAATGGATCTTATATTGATGAATGTTTTATTTTATGTCAGCAATTATGTAGTTTATACAATATCAGATAAAAGCCCGCCTCTGTTGGTCTCAAAAATGCGACCCCTTCTGAGCATATTTTTCACTACATTCCCAAACATTTTACGCGGTATTTCATTAATTTCATGACTAATAATTTGTTTGAGTTGCTCAAGCGATTCTGGTTTGTTTGTATTAACCTTGCTTTTCAGATATCCCCACAAAAAGTAGTCCGGAGGAGTCAAATCAGGCCAATCAATATCATCATTTCTTGAAATAACTTGTTGTGGAAAGATGTCGCAGTAATTTCTTTGTAATCCTGGCTGTATTTAATGTGGCGCCGATTCCAACTGCACATCAGCCTGTAACATTTAATGGATGCAAAAGTGACTGATAAATAATTTTAGGACTATCCATTGCCTAGAACCGACTAGTCTGTTTATTGACATATCCATTCAAATGAAAATGTACTCGTCACTCATTTCGGTTCACAGTAATCGAATATTTTTCCATAATCAATTTGCCAAGAGTCTACTTCACGACTGTCAGGACTTATATTTACACACGGGAAATCCGATTTTGCGAACGGAATTACAACTCGGTTTGCATAAAAACCAATTCAAGTAAACTTGGGTTATAAAATGTACAATTCGGCACATCATTAATTGAAATATTTTAAACCGAAATCATAAGACCTTTGGAAATATCTATCGATCTCATATAAACTTATTCTCTTTTTCTCTGGCCCCCATTTCAACGCTTTTTTCTAAATGGCGGTACAGTGGTCTCAGTCAAATTATAACACGAGTAATTTGTAATGTCGTTTTCCATTGGTTTTTTTTTTAGTTCCTTCTTCTACCTCCAGTGGAACGGGTTAAGATGAATATGCCATTCTTCGGACGATTGTTTTCAAAACAGAAGATTTCTGCTCTTCCGAACGTATCAAGACGCCCAATTGAAAACGACATAATATAGGGGTGCCTATAAAATGCTTGCCTATGGCGCCCTCAACGTTTAATCCGCCACTGAATGTGATTGTGAACTCAAGTTGCTCATAAGGGAGATTATTTTCATTAAAAACATACCCTAATATTTATTCTTGTGTCACCAAACTTATTTGACTATTACTTGCAGATTGTTCCGGCTGTTTAGTTGCTCTCTATTTTTTGAAAAAAAAAAAAAACTATTGCTATTTTAACTGTAAATATGCATTTGTAACTGTAAAGTTAAATAAACATTTTCCAAGTCTTGTCAGGTGTTGTAAATAACATTTTAATTTGGTCTATTCCTCTTATCTTTGGCGTTCATAAACTGGCATTAATATTTATTTGATATTTTCCTCTAAAATGAATGCATTTTATATCAACATTAATTAATGTTTATTTACTAAAAACAAAAGGAGAATAAGGTCAAATAATATTGTAAAGCATTTAAATCGACTTATAAAACCATTCAATACGAGGTAACAGGTTTAAAATTCACTCGAAAGTGTCTTAAATAGATGCTGAATGAATAATGAATGATAAAATAAAAAAAAAAAAACAATTTTTGTCACTTTTTTTCAATTTGAAAATACAAAATTCAAAACAATTTGTTAATCATCATCGTATTCAGTTTCCCGCACTGAAGTTATTTAACTATGGTATGCAGCTTCTTTCTAGGAAAATTATCATTCCAATATTTTTTAACTTTAGCTCAGTCTTAGTCTACATGCGAAAGAAGATACATAAACCTACCTTTAATGAATATAAATGTTGTCAATATGTTTTAACAGCTTTTCAATATTAAAGGTTTGTATTCCGAATATAGAAATACTTATTTTCTTTAACAGGATTTATTTTTTGATAAAGCTCAACTCTCGCTTATCACTTTAAATTGACAACACATATACTTTTATTAAAATGAAGCACAGAATAACACATAAATGCCTCATTAAAAACATAGTCAGTTTTTTACCATCAAAAATTATACATTTGACCACTTAATAATAGCACAGTGGTTCTATTTAATACAAACATGCGCAGTGATGTGACGATATTTTTAAGGAATCTTTGAAAAAGCTCTTGCAGCATTGTGAAGCAAATTTTGAGTCCTCTAACAGATTCACTTACATGCGTGAAGGACCAGCTGATATAGGTAAATAGTTGTATTAAGGATATTCGCATCCGTATCCCCAATAGCGTGCAACCGCACCAACTCATGTAGAATTTTAGCGGATGCAATTCCCCATTTTTTCAAAAGTTTCTTTACTGCCTGAATACAATTAAAAACAGGGGCCGAATTATGGCATCCGTTATCGAGTGAGTGAGTTTCATCAGTTATCGAATGAACGAGTAACCTCATTGGGATTATGACATTCGATAGGTGATGGGTCACGTTTCACGTATCGTTTAAGAATAAAAAAAAATGTAGTAGGTTTATCGAGTCTCTATTGATTTGAAGGAATTTTGAAAGGTTTGACAAAGAGAAGAAATATAATTTTTTTTAAATGAAATAAACACAGTTTGGCTGTTAATAGAGGAAGAGATTGATGAAACCATGAAGCTTAAAATCTTGACCAAAATAGAGTTTTGGCAAGGAATTTCATAATAAAATAACTTAAACAGTTAAATTTAAATTTTTTCTCAGAAAGTTCCTGCCATCAGTGAGGTGTTTGTGTGTAGAATGAAATTACGCTTGATAGCTGAGCAGAGAATTTAAATTATTGTACAAGATCTCGATAACATAGCTCGATATCGTGAGAGGTAATGCCAAACACATACAATTCAGTATCGTATTATTCGATAACGGATACGGATGCCGTAATTTGGCCCCAAAATCCAATTCGATTCTCTTTTTTTTTTTTCAGTTCTTCACACCTAACTTGTATGGGAATGAAATTTGGCACACATGTTGATACCCTGCTTATACATATACATATTTTGTCCAATATTGACGTTAAAAAAAAAATCTTACGTATTAAACTTATAAAAATGTCTTGAAAATCGTAACAAGACAACTGAGTTTGATAAAATGTAACTAGATCATACAAAAATTATTGACATTAAAAAAAACAAATCTAGTGTATTAAATTTATGAAGAAGTCTTGAATAATTTAAATCAACTTGAAAAAATGTATCTAGTTCTGATTCACATTGGGTAAAAAAAAAACGAAATTAACTAATTGACATTTTTATAAGAATCTAGAGTACTTAATTTTAAAAGAAAGTATATTTGGTTAACATGCTTATTATAAAAGTTATTGAAATTATTATAAAATCCAATGGCAATGAAATTTGTTTTTGTAAAATCTTAATATTTTATTTTGAATAAATATAATAAATAATAAATAATGTATAAATGTATATACTTCAAATTCTTCAAAAATAATAAAACGACATTATCAGAATACGATATAAGAACAAAGCAACAAAACTTTAAAGAACAACGCCACAGATAGAAGGAAAAACCCAAACAACGAAACAAAAAACACTTTTTCTTAATTTTTACCGGACATGCATTTTGGGTATAATGGGCAACATAGTTGCTTTATTCCTAGTTCTTTTGGTTTTTGCTTTGAGTACATAAAAAATAGAGTGGCGCAACAGCTCTTGAAGAGCAAAGGCCTAAGTCAAGGGCGAAAGGGGGGGGGGGGGCGATGTGATATGACTAGCAGAATATAGTTTTAAAATAATGTTAAACATATAAATCATCATCATCACGACCGTGGTAGGTAGTTACATTTATATTCAGGTGAAAATAAAATAATAAAATATGAGTGCGACCCCTGGAGTCCACACGACTTACTTAACAAAATAAAAAACAATATTCAATTTTTTATAGAAAATCAAACTGTTGTCAATCTTTTTTCCCTGGAACCAAAAAAATATATCCGCTTTAGCACATTTTATATAATTGCAAAATATTATATTTTCTAACATTGATGAATAACATTTTTCGAACTATTGCTGCATTTTATGCTGAAATCATCATAATTTTCACGATAAAATAATAAATACTTTCAGATTTTGTAAGATTTTTTCAGTTCTTTTTTTTCAATCTTTACATAAAACCGCTCAGCCGATTTCGCTGAAAACTTAAACGTTCTCAATCAAGTCATTTTGGGCCGACCGAGACCAATTTGATATCAGCACCTTGACCGGTTAGCATGCATAAATGACGAGTTTTTACTACTTTCAAATTTTTAATGCCAGTTAAAAAATTGCTAAGCCGTTATCGCTGAACACTTAATCAGATCTTAATACAGCAATGCCGCATCGAATGAGTCCAATTTCATGTCAATACTGTGAGTAGTTAGCGAGATAATCGCAGAAAAAAACATAACGCCAATACGCATATACACACGCTGACATGATGATAAAATGGTTTGATGCAAAAATTGTAGATTCACAAAATCGGACCCTTTACTATAACTTCCTCTGGGAAATTAAAAATATCAAAATTTTGCTTACATAAAACCATTAATAAAATCAACTTTAATTCATAACGTCAGTTCCACCTAACACTAACACTGAGATTTCAGAGGTCTCAGAGATTTTATAAGTGGAACAAAAAATCTCAGCTGAGAACTGAAATTTTTTTCTGGGATCTCCGTGATGAAATTATTTTGGATTCAATTTCTAACTCAGCTATTGTGTCGTCAATGACATAATGCAGAACAACAATTTGTAAGGTAACCACTTTATTTCAATGAGAACTGAGAATTATGTTCCAACAAATAATTTTGGCTCAGTCAAAGTGACATTGAGATCTCAGTGACATATTTTTAGGTATTGTCATTGTTTAACAGCTTGGTTTACCATCTACAAAAATGTCCTGGAGATATTAATAAAAATAGAGTGGCGCGACAGCTCTTGAAGAGCAAAGCCTTAAGTGGCTTACTCTCATCAACAATTCTCTGAGTGCGTATGAAGAATTGAGGGGGCCTTCCATTTAACGCCAATTCCGAACGGCCGTTCTTTCATGACAGATTGATACTCTTGGGAGTTTTGTCAGTTCTTAGCAAGAGGAAGAACCCGTGAAAGATGAAGTAAAAACCTTATGGGCACGAGTAGGACTCGAACCCACGACGCACGTTCTGCGTAGCAGCCAACGCACCTAACCACTAAGCGACGGATACTATATATATAATAGCATCCGAATTTAAAACGTGGAAAATAAAATGGGATTTGGAAAAGTATGACTGTTCTTTGGAAATTTGCATATATGTTCTTCAGTTGTTCTTCCAAGAAGGAAACCGCAACATTTTCAGCGTTTTTATTTTATTTCATTTTATTTTTTTTAAATGAAGGTTTACATTTTTCCTAATGAAAAAAGCAAAAGAAAACAGTAAGTAATAGTGTGTAGGCTATATATAATTGAAATGTAATAAAAGTAATGGCCAGTTGCACCAAACGCTTTTAAATATTTATCGCTTCGTTAAATTTTAAAACCGAGTTTTAATGAAAATATCTACAAAAAAAAAAACATTTCACTTTTGACAGGATATTTGAACGTTTCAAATTACAATTCAAAAAAATATTTGAATTAAATACAGTGTCTTGCATAAGTATAACCGCACCCGAAAAAATGCATTTGAAAGAAAACCTACAATAGGAGTGACTCCTTACTATTTTTCTATTGAGTTGCATCACAGATCAAGCAAATTGAGAGTACCGTTATTTATTCTCCTGGTGTTTAAAATTTAAAAACAGATTTTGATGTATTGCAAAAATATAACCGCACAATGCAAACCTCTTTGAAGCTGCATTCAGTCAAGTGCTTTCAAATAAAAAACAACAATGCCACGTGGTACGCATTTAAGCGAAATTGAAAAAAGGCAAAATCTTGGCTTTTCGGTCAAGCGGCCTAAGTCTTAGGGCTATTGGAAGACGAATTTCACGATCGGATCGTGTCGTTCGAAATTTTTAAAACATCCAGAATCTTATGGGACAAAAATAAGACCTGGGCGTCCGCATAAGCTGACACGTCGCGACAAGAGGCGTTTAATCAATGCTGCATCCAATTCGGTGCATTCTTTGCCGGAATTTCGTAACGAATTGGGTTTAGGAGTTTCGGTTTCAACCGTTTCTCGTGCTTTAAAAAGCAGTGGAGTGATTGTTCGGGGAAAAATGGTGCCAGCTCCAAATTTAACAGCAGCCCACAAACAAAAAAGATTGGAATTTGCCCGCCAAAACATAAATCGGGATTGGAAAACCGTAAATGACTTTCTATTAATCTACACTAAAATCTCGTTATTCCAAATGGCATACTGGAATGAATGTTTTTTATTAGGTTATTTTTAGTGATGAAAAAAAGTTTAATCTCGATGGACCAGATGGTTTTAGCGGATATTGGCACGATTTGAGGAAAGAGAAAAAGTTTTTTTTTCCAAGAGAACTTTGGTGGTGGCAGCTGTATGGTTTGGGTGGCCTTCTGCGAGCGTGGTAAGGTTGCACTTGCCTTCATCTCTACCAGAATGAACAGTTATGACTACACTTCGGTCCTTGAGGAGAATTTGGTGCCTTATTTAAGACGATTTCGCCGAGTTGAGCATGTCTTCCAGCAAGATAATGTCCCAAATGTCGTCAAAGTTTGGATTGGTTCGAATCGAAAAACATTAATTTAATTTGATTAATTCTCCAGATTGCAACCCAATCGAAAATTTTTCGGGAATTTTAACTAGCAAAATGTATGCCCATAATAAGCAATTTGCTAGTGTTGCTGAGCTGCGAGAGGCAGTTGTAACAGAATGGAACGCTTTAGACAACTCCATATTGAAAAATCTAGTTAATAGTATGCCAAAAATAATTCTAAGAGGTGGAAAATAGAGGCAACAAAATTGCATATTAATTTTTTGTTAAAAATGAACTTAAAACAAAGAATGCATTTTTTCGGGTGTGGTTATACTTATGCAAGGCACTGTAGATCGCTGGATATGTTTTTCTCCCTAATTATTTCTAATTCAATGAAAAAAATTACTACAGAATTTTAGATTGGCCATCCTCCTCATCTAATGATGATTTATTTGGGTAAGTAGCAAGACGTCCGAGAGTTCTTCGAGTTCACAGGAATCCATTTAGTGAATTCAACGATATGGATTTCAAATTAAGGTTCAGGGTTTCCAAACAGTGCGTAGATCAACTTCTGGGATACTTTGGTACTCGTTTGGAGCCGAAAAATTTGTGAAACCACCCCGTAAGTGCGAAAAACCAATTGCTTATTACGATCGGTTTTAATGCCATCTGTGTTGGAGATATTCAGCCTTATCACGAATAAATTTTCCCTGGAGTTTTTTCCCAAATTGGGAACTTTGCTATCATGAATAATTTTCGAGAATGGGAAAAAGCTTAATTTCGAAAAATTCGTATTGCCAATAATTTTTTCCAGGGAACTTTTTCCATATTTGGAATTTTCCCCAAGTAAGTTATGTGGGAAAAACTTGCTGTGCATCTCAATGAAGTGAAATAGAAGACTATTTCTTTTTTTCTTTGGCGAAGAGAGGGGCAAAAGTCGTGGGGCTAAAGATCAACTTGAAATAACTTAATGGATCATCTGTAGAACTTAATCATCAATCCAAGTAAATATTTCTGGACAACTCTTTTAGATTAAGGACCAAGCCTTGATTGTAATGCTCCAATGTTGAATCCCTGCTGCCTTACGGGAAGAAGCACTTGGGAAGTCACAGACGCTGCCACAAGAATGTTTCAAACGTTCGTTAATTGATGTCTTATTAATATTTTGAGTATTTTTTTAGCCCTACCGTATCTCAAATGCTGAGCTTCATGCTAGAACAGGTCAGGAACCCATAGACTTAAGCATACGAAGACGAAAGTAGCTGTGGATTGGCCACACGCTTCGTAAAAGTGACTGCCATGCAGTGGAACCCGCATTCACAAGAAGCAGAAGTGGACCGTCAGACAATTGGCTTGGCAATGAACAGGAATAAGTACGACAACGGCTCATAGTAGAAGAAACCCTATGTCCCGTTGAGGAAACATCACCGACCTAATAGGTTAGGTAAAATGCGTTTAAATAACAAGAGGCAGTCTTACTTGCATATTTATTTCGGAATTCGGAATCAAAAATGAATGCAAATGAACTTTTATTACAGTTAAAGATCACGAATTTCCCAGATATGCAAAAGCAAATGATACGCGAAAATAAGCATCTACAAGCCATCTATCAGCCAGTGAGAACCAAAAATATCTGCAAAGTCTGGTTACCGAGGAATAATCTCAAATCCTTGCTTTTTGTAATCCCATATAAAGCATGCACAAATGTACATACACACATATTTACAATGTACATACATATGTATATATTCGGATGAAAATTCTTCGGTAACCAGGGGCCCTATTCTTGAATCAACAAAATAAAATATCGCATACATTTTCGTATACGAGATCAAAAATAGTATTCTTGAACGCTTTTCGAATGCTGTCAAACGTCTCGTATACGAAAATTATCGAATGCTTTATCTCGAGTGGTCAGACCCACTCGAGATGAAATTTCGTATACGAGAATTGTACGTTGAAACTGAATTTGAAAAGTTTGCCTTTTATACTTCATTCTTTTGTGCATAGAGAATATATAATACCTAAAGTCACGACTTCGGGTGTTCGCTCTCTTTTTGCCTACAAGCTGCAATTTGGTCGTTTTGTACTAACCCAGTGAGAATGTGTTAGTTTTCCAATGCTTTTTAAATGAGAAACTGCACCCATACATTCGCACTGAGTTAGATGCAATGCTCAGGTTGGAGTCGAGGTGGGTTTCATGGGCTCAGATTTCGAAAATAAGATTCCGTTGAGCTCAGCATTTTCAAAAAAAACTTAAACATACAAAAAATGCATGTAATATGAAAAATAAATACGTTATATTGTTTCTTTGCACTTTTAACATATAATTGCTCTATAATTTACCAATATTTGTATCAAAAATCTTAATAAATCTTAAAAAAAAGTCGTGCGTTAAGTCTCGTATTTGCTGTGGTGGAAGCCTGTCACTTTGGGTTCGTGCATCAGGAAAAAAATTTTGTCACGGCTGAGTGCTCACTCTTTTGTCACCTCTTACACAGGTTCAAGGACACGAAAAAAAGAGCGGATTGTGAGAGTTCACCTCTTACACAGATTCACGGACACGAAAAAAAGAGAGGATTGTGAGAGTTCACCTCAGAAAAATTTTGAGGGTGTTTTCGGCAAGGGAGGAAAAGGTCGCGACTCTAGGTATTATATATTCTCTATGCTTTTGTGTGGCACCCGCTCCGCTTTCTTTTACAAAATAATTGCTGCCGCGTCGGATGTAAAAAAAAAAAATACAAAAGAAAATTCTTTTTGAGTTTGTTTTTTGCCTCTATAGCCTCGTATTAATTAATAAAGTATTCATTTTAATAATTTCAAATTGATGTTATTGTCAGTTCAGGTGAAGGAGTTGGCCGTGAGAAGGAAACAAAAATATCAATCTACAAGAAAACCGACGAGAACTATCAACTTAAGCTGACGGCATCGAGGGCCCTGCTAGCTGAGGTTAAAACAAAATACGGAAATATACCTTTAAATCTGCGACACTTTGACGAAGAGACTAAGGCACGAATGGATGTTGTTGAATGTGTTTCCCATAAGATGATTGAACCATTCCAAGTTCTCTATGAGAAACCAAGTGAATATGTGGCTCAATTTAAACACACTGTCCTGCTTATGCCAAATGGTGTTAATTTGGTTACCGGCATACCATTCGCTGAGGAAAACTTTGCTAGAGAGCACAGTATAGCTCAACCTGAACTTAAGGGACTAGTTAGCAACCAATCAATCCCTCAAAAAGTGCCAAGAAGGGAAAGGGTTCAAAGAAGAAGGAAGCCAGCGAATCGGGACTCAGCAGCAAAACGCTAAAGTCGAATCAACACCGACGAATAATGATGCTAAATTTTTGTAAATCATAATTTTCTTGATAATTGATTTCTACAAAATCCAGCGAATTAAATAATAAAAAAAAAGAAATTATTTTTTCGTATTTGTTTTTTTATTTAAATTTCAAAGTCGATTGCTTCACTCATACATTTTGTTTTTTTTAGTTGTAGCATCCTCAATCTGCAATGGGAGCTGAGCTTCCGCTTGAAAAACGAAACAATTCTTGCTCTTATTTTCATAAAAACGAAATATCATCACTGCACTGAAAATCAACAATTAAAATTTAAAATTTCTTTAGCTTTTCCACGTGTCATGATTGTCAAACTGTGTCAAATGAATTGATTTGTTTTCCTTTTTCTTGCCCTTAAGTGGGAGGGAGAGAAATGGACTCTTAATTTTGACAACGCGTTGCCATGTCGTATACGAAATTCATCGCATACACAAAGTCGTATACGAGTCAATTTTGTTCAAGAATACAACTCTGCTTTCGCATACGAGAATCAGTATGCGATAATTTTCGTATGCGAAAATTTTCGCATGGTATCAAGAATAGGGCCCCAGGGCTAGGAAATGATTTTGACTTTCAAAATTAAGCTCGGGATAATAACGTATATCAAATATGTCCGTAAGATTTAGCGAAATTGATTTTGTCTTCATGTGAAATCCCACAATTTCATTTATTTGTATTTGAATTTGATACAAACAAAATATTTTATTTAAATTTGAAATTTTCAAAATAAGTTCGAAAATAATTAAAATATTTTAAGGTTGG
The DNA here is from genome assembly GCA_920937365.1 of Sphaerophoria rueppellii. Taxonomy (NCBI): domain Eukaryota; kingdom Metazoa; phylum Arthropoda; class Insecta; order Diptera; family Syrphidae; genus Sphaerophoria; species Sphaerophoria rueppellii. Next base: position 55,053,380 of record CAKKXW010000005.1, read on the forward strand.
TATTCTGGGGAAATAAAATTTCTTGGGAGATTCTCGATGGGAAACTTCTGTTCCTTGGTAATTTTTATTTCCCTGGGAAAAAAGTTAACCATAAAATTGGCGATAGGGGTGATTATGTTTAATGTTCATAGATCCACATTTTGTAGAATAATACGAAAAGTTATCCATCACCTAGCCATGCTAAGGTCTACCTTCGTTTCAATGCCAACAGATCGTAATGAAATTATGAAGATCCAAAATCAGTTTTACCACTGATCTCTATAATACACTGGATAGCGTATCCATACAGAAAAAGTGACTCCATTTGAAGATTGTTATAAGGTCGAAAAGGGAAAAATTCGTATAACAGTATAACAAAAATTAACGACAAAGAATCCTTATCTCTATATTACTGATCTCTGTATAGGTGCAAAAAACAGAGTAGTTTGTTTTCATTTATAGGCGTTTTTCTTTTTTTAGTTCGGAGCATTGTATATAGAGAATTAATATTAAGGTTTTTTTTTTCATTTTTATAATTGTATTAATAAATGATATAATCGACTTTTATTAATTACAAAACTGATATTCTCTTCCATAACAACTTGTTTACTTTACCTTTTAAATTATTCGAAACATTTCTATTCATTGTTCAGACTCTGTTCAGATGTAAAAAAGAAAAACGCATGATTTTTTTGTTTTTTTTTTTTCTTTTTGTTGGTTAGACGTCAAAAAGTCGAAAAGGGACATTGACTGTCATCTTCAAATGGAGTCAACAAAACTGTTATACCTTGTAGGTAATACACTATCTAGTGTAATATAGAGATCAGTGAGTTTTACCAACTAGCAAGATTTCCCAATGTAGTTGCAGAAGTTGATTGTACACACATAAGAATAGAATCACCAGGTGGGGAAGAAGCTGAAATTTGTTCGGTATAGAAAGGCATGATTTTCTATTAACACACAATGTGTATGTGATGCAAATTTAAAGTTTATGGATATAGTAGCTAGATGGCCTGGAAGTGCTCACGATGCAAATATCTTTGACGATTCTCTTCTAAGGGCAAAATTTGTGAACAACGAGTACCCCAATTACTACTTGCTCGGTGATGGTGGATATGCATTAAGAATTTACATTTTGACTCCTCTTTTAAATCCTCGAACACCAGCAGAAATGGAATACAACAAGTCGCAAATCAAAACTCGGAACACCATTGAAAGAGCATTTGGAGTTTGGAAACGAATAGCCATAGTTCATCAACCCGCTCGGTTTTGATCGACACCGTTTTCTGCAGGGTTTAAACAAAAAATATATACATAAAGCTTGAAGTCAAGCCCGCAGATTGATTGAAATTAAGTTTCCATATTTAGAATCAGAACGAATACTACAAATTACCCTAATCTATAAATTTGTGTTATGCATATGAATGAAAAAAATAAACGATGTATAAATAATTTGAACAAAATGTTGAATTTATTGTTTTTTTTTTTTTATTTTATGTAGGTACTTATTATTCACAAACAAAAAACTAAGAATTATCGAGCAGTGCATCACGCTGATTTTCTTTTATTTGCAGCTCAATTTTCTTAATTTGAAGCTCCACGTCAAGAATTTCAAGCTCCATTTCAAGTTTGCTTTTTTTTTAGTGCCAGCAAGTCTTTTTTTTTAATTGTTTTTGCTTTATTCTTTCGAGCGCGCTGTATGAAATTTTGCCTAATTTTTTTTTGTAGGCGTTAACTGAATGTTGATTTCAACTTCAGGAGGCGGAGGAGTGGTATCCATTAAATATTCGATTTCTTCTTGGTGGTGACTGCTGTCAATTATTGGTGTTGATTGTTGTGGTGAGGTTAGCTCTGGAGTTGTGTCTACTTCAAGAGTCTCTACCGTAAGGTCTACAAGCTCTTCCAATTGCCTTTCTATCTTAAAGTCTGAGTTTGAGTCATACTTATTTGTTGGAGGGACGAATTGAAAGCCACCAATTGCAGCTTTATTTTCTGCAAGCATGCGAGTTTATATGATGACGGCCCACCTCCAGTTTTGTGTAAATCAACCTTTAAACAAATAAATTTTCAAAACGTTAAATTTTTATCTTTGTTTAACTGCTTGAATCAAACTCACTTTATTGTTGGATAGCTGCTTCTTGGTGCTGCACTTCGTAGTGTCATACAGCTGCCTTAGTTAATTTGGCGTTCTCTCTTAAGTTTTTGCCAACAGAGCTATTGTACATTGAGGCTATTTTCGCCCCCGCCTCATTTTTTTTTTCGGCCAGAGTGACTCCATCCGTGGCTCGGTTTTCAATAACTACTTTAGTGCGATGTCGATCAGTGCTTACTCTCATCAACAATTTTCTGGGTGCGTGTGAAGAATTGCGGGGACCTACAATTTAACGCCGATTCCGAACCTCGAAGTTGAGAAGCACTTTTTCATGACAGATGATTCTCTTGGAAGTTTTGTCACTTCTTCGCACTGATCTCTATAATACACTGGATAGCGTACCCATACAGAAAAAGTGACTCCATTTGAAGATTGTTATAAAGTCGAAAAGGGAAAAATTCGTATAACAGTATAACAAAAATTAACAACAAAAAATCCCTTATCTCTTTATTACTGATCTCTGTATCGGTGCAAAAAACAAAGTAGTTTGTTTTCATTTAAAGGCGTTTTTCTTTTTTTAGTTCGGAGCATTGTATATAGAGAATTAATATTAAGGTTTTTTTTCATTTTTATAATTGTATTAATAAATGATATAATCGACTTTTATTAATTACAAAACTGATATTCTCTTCCACAACAACTTGTTGACTTCACCATTTAAATTATTCGAAACATTTCTATTCATTGTTCAGACTCTGTTCAGATATTAAAAAGAAAAACGCCTGATTTTTTAGCTTTTTTTTTGTTGATTAGACGTCAAAAAGTCGAAAAGAGACATTGACTGTCATCTTCAAATGGAGTCAAAAAAACTATTATACTTTGTAGGTAATACACTATCCAGTGTAATATAGAGATCAGTGATTTGAAGATTGTTATAAAGTCGAAAAGGGATAAACTCGTATAGCAGTATAACAAAATTAAACGACAAAGAATCCCTTATCTCTATATTACTGGTCTCTGTATCGGTGCAAAAAACAGAGTAGTTTGTTTTCAATTATAGGCGTTTTTCTTTTTTAAGTTCGGAGCATTGTGTATAGAGAATTAATATTATGTTTTTTTTTTTTTCATTTTTATAATTGTATTAATAAATGATATAATCGACTTTTATTAGTTACAAAACTGATATTCTCTTCCATAACAACTTGTTTCCTTCACCATTTATATTATTCGAAACATTTCTATTCATTGTTCAGAGCATAGAGAATATATAATACCTAGAGTCACGACCTTTTCCTCCCTTGCCGAAAACACCGTCAAAATTTTTCTGAGGTAAACTCTCACAATCCTCTCTTTTTTTCGTGTCCGTGAACCAGTGTTAAAGGTGACAAAAGAGTAAGTACTCAGCCGTGACAAAATTTTTTTCCTGATGCACAAACCCAAAGTGACAGACTTCCACCACAGCAAATACGAGACTAAACGCACGACTTTTTTTAAAGATTTATTAAGATTTTTGATACAAATATTGGTAAATTATAGTGCAATTATATGTTAAAAGTGCAAAGAAACAATATAACGTATTTATTTTTCATATTACATGCATTTTTTGTATGTTTAAGTTTTTTTTTTGAAAATGCTGAGCTCACCGGAATCTTATTTTCGAAATCTGAGCCCATGAAACCAACCTCGACTCCAACCTGAGCATTGTATCTAACTCAGTGCGAATGTATGGGTGCAGTTTCTCATTTAAAAAGCATTGGAAAACTAACACATTCTCAGTGGGTTAGTATAAAACGAACAAATTTCAGTTTGTAGGCAAAAAGAGAGCGAACACCCGAATGGTTCAGACTCTGTTCAGATGTAAAAAAGAAAAAAAGCATTATTTTTTTTGTTGGTTAGACGTTAAAAAGTCGAAAAGGGACATTGACTGTCATCTTCAAATGGAGTCAAAAAAACTGTTATACTTTGTAGGTAATACACTATCCAGTGTAATATAAAGATCAGTGGTTCTTCGCAAGAGGCAGTGTCCGTGAAAGATGGAATAAAAACTTTGGGCACGAGTAGGATTTGAACCCACGACGTTCTGCTTAGCAGCCAAAGCACCTAACCATTAAGCGACGGACACTAAAAAAAAAAAAAAAAACGTCACGACGCATATAATTTTGAGGTAGTTAGGGACTTCGTATACCTTGCGTCCGCTATCAACACGGACAATGACATCAGTGCCGAGATCAGACGGAGAACAATTCTTGCAAATCGCTGTTTCTTCAAGCTAAGAAAGCAACTGAGTAGTAAAGTCCTCTCTCGAACAGCTAAGTTTACACTCTATAAGACCCTCATCTTCCCCGTCTTACTATATGGTGCAGAAGCATGGACCCTGTCCAAAACGGATGAGTGCGTCCTAGGTCGGTTCGAAAGATAAGTTCTACGTAAGATCTATGGTCCTCTCTGCATAAATGGTGAATGGAGTAGAAGATTTAACCACGAACTGTACGGACTGTACAGTATAGAGACACCGACTTAGCTAAAACAGTTAAGGTCTAAGAACTCAGACGGCTTGGTCACGTATAGAGGATCGACACCGGCCAGAAAAACTATTCCAATCCACCCGAGAGGGGCGGCGCATAAGAGGAAGACCAAGGCTTAAGTGGCACGCGCAAGTTGAAGATGGCCTCAACCAACTCGGCGTGCGAGACTGGAGACAGCTAGCTAGGGACCGAGCTGGCTGAACGGGTTTGTTGGTTGAGGCCCAAGTCCACCCTGGACTGAAGCGTAACCTTAAGTAAGTAAGTAAGTACATTTTTCTTTTCATTTTACCACATCTCACATGCTTGATTTTTGTTTATTCTTGCATTTCGCTGTCAAAGCTCATTCTCTTTTTTTCCAACCGCGTCAGTCGAACTCTGCATCAGTGCCATAGAGAATATATAATCTACCTAGAGTCGCGACTTCGGGTGTTCGCTCTCTTTTTTCCTACAAGCTGCAATTTGGTCGTTTTGTACTAACCCAGTGAGAATGTGTTAGTTTTCCAATGCTTTTTAAATGAGAAACTGCACCAACACATTCGCACTGAGTTAGATACAATGATCAGGTTGGAGTCGAGGTGGGTTTCATGGGCTCAGATTTCGAAAATAAGATTCCGTTGAGCTCAAAATTTTCAAAAAAAAAACTTAAATATACAAAAAATGCATGTTATGTGAAAAATAAATACGTTATATTGTTTCTTTGCACTTTTATCATATAATCGCATTATAATTTACCAATATTTGTATCAAAAATCTTTATAAATCTTTAAAAAAGACACACAAGAGAAAATCGAAATAGTGCATACAATCGTGCATACACAGATTCTCGGAATAAAAGAGAGGATTGTGAGAGTTCACCTCTTACACAGATTCTCGGACACGAATAAAAGAGAGGATTGTGAGAGTTCACCTCTTACACAGATTCACGGACACGAAAAAAAGAGAGGATTGTGAGAGTTCACCTCAGAAAAATGTTGAGGGTGTTTTCGGCAAGGGAGGAAAAGGTCGCGACTCTAGGTATTATATATTCTCTATGATCAGTGATCTGAACGAAAAAAGTAACACAACTTAGATGCTCTGAATCTGAACTCACTGAACTAAAAAACAGAGACAAAAGAGGATCGGAAATTTACTTTATTTTTACCCTCCGGATACACCAAATTTTATTTTACCGTTACCTCGTGTATGTGAATTAATGAGAAAAATCAGCAACAAAAATGAGGTGTTTTGCTCAAGTTTACTGAGATAGAATTGGTAAAAACACGCATACACATACACGCGGCATTTTCAACGCCGATTGTATGTCAAAATGAGGTTTTTCTACTTTTGGCCATCTTCGGCGTCGTCTGAAAAAGCAAAAACGTGTGATTAGACGAATGAATAGGTTGATGATGTTTGGACTCACGCCACAACATTTGCTCGCACATAATCGAACAAAGGAACAATAAAAATGTTTATGAGAAAGTCTGATATGACTAAGCAATAGATTTCTTGTCGAACGGCGATTTCCCAGCACCCTTGACATTTTTTGTTCAGCCAGAAAAATACCAACACTCCAATTACGACTCCTTCTAGACGAAACGTTCGAACCAGCGTTACGTGAAGAGATCTTCTCGGACATCTGTAGTCCTCCATTCTACGGAAAAAGACAACTTTACACACAACAAATCAGTTGAGTAAATGAAAACGTACTTTCCAGTCCAAGAGAAAAACGCTTGCAAAAGAAGCATTGATGTATTAACTACATTTTAACTGCATTTTTTGTAGTTTTGGTTCCTAGATTGGTTTGCTCGCCAGAACCCAACAAACAAATTCTATTCACTGTCTGTCTGATATTGCTGTTTTTTGGCAAAATGATTGCAACGATTTAAAAAAACAAAATATTAACAAAAATGTTGTTTGCAACTTACCCTTTCGTTGTATTTTTCTATTTTAAGATTTGAGAATGTCAAATATTGTTGACATCAGCTGTCAAAAATTTCACCACAGCAAATGCGAGACTTAAGGCACGATTGCATTTTCCTTGTACGCTCCGAAGGTGTAAGCATACCATTTCGACTTTTTCTTGTGTTCTTTTTAAGATTTATTAAGTTTTTTGAAACAAATATTGGTAAATAATAGTGCAATTATATGTTACAAGTGCAAAGAAACAATATAATGTATTTATTTTTTATATTACATGCATTTTTTTGTATGTGTACGTTTTTTTGAAAATTTTGAGCGCAACGGAATCTTATTTTTGAAATCTGAGCCCAGGACGACCACCTCGACTCAAACCTGAGCACTGTATCTAGGTCAGTGTGAATGTATTGGTGCAGTCTCCCATTTAAAAAGCATTGGAAAACTAACACATTCTCACTGGGTTAGTATAAAACGAACAAATTTCAGTTTGTAGGTAAAAAGAGAGCGAACACCCGAAGTCGCGACTCTAGGTATTATATATTCTCTATGGTTCAGGGTCTGTTCAGATGTAAAAAACAGAAATGCATGTAAAGCCTGAAACAAGGCTGTCAAAGTGACAGTTGCCTACAAGCTAAAATTTACGGATTGCAAAGATGTGTGCGTTTTTTCACAAATACATTCTTTCAATCCGTCTATTCACCAAAGGGGAACAATTTTGGCAATAAATTTGATTTTTTTTTGAAAAAAGGTGAGTTAATGGATATGTTCACAAACAGAGTAACATTTGGTAAGTGAAAAGCAACGAAATAAACAGGCATAGAAATTGTTTATGAAACTTACTATTTGGTTATTTCAAATTTTGACGCTGATGGAAATTGTTTACATCCTTATAAATTTAAAATAAATAATAATTTAATTAAAGTAAGAAAACACGTTAAATCAGAACAATACATTTTTGTTTTTTCTCGAAATATAAGGAAATTCAATTTTAATGTTTTTTTTCAGACTAACAATTAAATGTTTTATAATTTTTATTTTTCAACAATTAGACATGGCGATGAAGGATTTTTAACTTTGTTCTTCTTGTTTTTGGAAACGATCTCACGGGCACTAGATTCTTCCTTTATTCATTAGATAAATTACAATTTTTTCTATTGGAAATACGGACATGACAATGCTGCCGTCTGCCGGAAATGACATTTCAGTAAAATAAATAAAATTATATAAAGAGAAGATGTATTAAAAAGATTTACAATAAATTTGAAATAAAAATTACAAAAATAAATACTATGCAAAATATTAGACAAAAGTTTATAATAACATTTGATTTACAATAAATTTGAAATAATAAATTACAAAAATAAATACTATGCAAAATATTAGACAAAAGTTTATAATAACATTTGAGGAATAAATTTACATAAAATTTTAAATTTTGAGTATTAGATATTAAATTTTTAATTTTCAATTTTAATGATTTGAAACATAAAGATTCGATTTAAAAGCAATAATTTGCAGCCCTTGAATTGAATAGAGACTTGTTGTAATCACTAATTTATCAATAAACTATTTCGATAAGTCATAGCATGATCACGGGCACTAATGACACGTTAATCTGCTTATGAACAAGATTAGTGTGATACTAGCTGAAAATGACGTTTCAAACTTGACTCAAACGCTATTTTATATGCTGATTCCACTGACACTTATTATAAGATTTAGCGAAGTAGATTGAGAACAAATCTTTAGGTTACATATGTTTGGAATAACTCGGATGAGCTCACTGATCTCTATATTACACTGGATAGTGTATTACCTACATAGTATAACAGTTTTTTTGACTCCATTTGAAGATGACAGTCAATGTCCCTTTTCGACTTTTTGACGTCTAACTAACAAAAAAAAGCAAAAAAATAAGGCGTTTTTCTTTTTTACATCTGAACAGAGTCTGAACAAAGAAAAGAAATGTTTCGAATAATATAAATGGTGAAGGAAACAAGTTGTTATGGAAGAGAATATCATTAATTATCAGTGTAATTAATAAAAGTCGATTATATCATTTATTATACATTACAAAAATGAAAAAAAAAACATAATATTAATTCTCTATATACAATGCTCGAACTAAAAAAGGAAAAAAACGCCCTATAATTGAAAACACACTACTTCTGTTTTTTGCACCGGATACAGATCAGTAATATAATAAGGGAAATTCTTTGTCGTTTATATTTTTTTATATACTGTTTATAAACGGAATTTTTCCCTTTTCGACTTTATAACATATCTCCCAAATGGAGTCACTTTATATGTATGGCATACGCTATCACAGCGTCTTATAGAGATCAGTGGATGAGCTGACTACCTATTTGCACACTGCAGTGCGTATTGTTAAGCGTCATGCGGCACTGCTGGATCAGTTTGTTCGGGATCCCGATTCAGACATATCGTCTTCATAAGCTCTTGGCGGTGGATGGTATCATAAGCAACTTTGAAGTCGATGAAAAGATGGTGGGTTTTGACTTGAAATTATTTGGTCTTTTCCAGGATCTGCCTCAGTGTAAATATTTGGTCTATCGTTGTTCTGCCTGGCCTAAAGCCACACTGGTACGAGCCCATTATTGTGTTGCAGAAAGGTTTTTAGACGCTCACACAGTACGTTGGATATGATTTTGTATGCAACATTAAGCATATGCCACGGTAGTTTTTACATGACATCGGGTCGCCTTTTTTGTAGATGTGTCATATGGAGCTTATCGACCAGTCAGTGGGCATGCATTCTTCCTCCCCACTTTGGTGATGACCTGGTGTATGCGGTTCATCAAAACACCTCCTCCATATTTAAAGAGTTCCGCAGGTATGCCAACCGACCCAGCGGACTTGTTATTATTTAGCTTTTAGATAGCTCTTTCTACCTCTTCTGCGCTGGGGGCTGGGACTGGGTCTTTATTGACTGGTCTTGCATCTCTTTCGTCATTAGCTCGCTCGACGTTTTGCGCATTCAGCAGCTGTTCGAAGTGCTGCTTAAAAACATCTACAATTCCTTGTGCTTCGATGACTAGGTTTCCTGCACTGTTTCGAAGAGCCTGTGTTCCGGTTCTGAAACCAGAAGCTAGTTGCTTCGACCTTTTAAAGAAACGCCGGGTGCTGTTCTTTTTTCCAGACTATTCTAGGTCTTTGAGCTGAGAAACTGCGGATGCACTTTTCTTCCTTCGCAGGGTATTTTTCTCATTTCTCCTTTTTGTTCGATACTCTTCTCTTGCTGCTCTTGTTTTTCGTTGCAGCATCTGCAAACGTTCATTTTATGTCTCTCTTTTCAATAGTGCGCACTCATCATCATACCACGGGTTCTTTTTCGGGGGTGGCTGGTAACCTATGGTCGTCTCGGCTACATTTTTTATTTTTTTGCGATATTGGTTCCACAAGGTGTTGGCATCTGTGGTATTTGGGAGGACGGTGGAGAGTCACTCATTCAGGTGCTCACTGTAGTCTCTGGCATTATCCGGAGTGCCAAGGCAACCGATGTTGAACTTCTTCCTTGGGGCCGCACGTGTTTTTTTTGTCGTTTGATGGTCGAGCTCTAAACTAAGTCACTACCAGAGAGTGGTCAGAGTCAACATTTGCTCCTCGGAAGGTTCACACGTTCAAGATGTTGGATGCGTGCCTTGCGCCGATTAGCGCATGGTCGATTTGGTTGGTGGTTTTCCCATCCGGAGATCACCAGGTTGCTGTGTAGATCCTTCATCTTGGAAACTTTGTGCTACTTATCACCGCATTACGAGCTGCTACCTGTTTTCACTTCGTGGAGGCTTTCCAACTAATGCGACAAAGATGTCTTCCTTCCCGGTTTTTGCTTTGAAATCTCCGAGTACGATTTTGACATCGTACTCTGGACAGGCTCCGTAGGCTCTATCCAGGAGGTCGTTAAAATTGTCCTTGTTTGACTCCTCGGTATCATCGGTAGGGGCGTGTGCACATATTATACTAATAATTTGTAGTGTGGCCTTGATGCGGATTGCAGCCAGGCGATCACTAATTGGCTTAAAATTGGCTTGAAATCCATGACTTTCGATCTAAGCCGATTCCACAAGACGAATCCGCATCCAAGTATGTGCATTCTTTGATAACAGTTGTAATAAATGTCGCAATTTTTTCTTTTCATTATAACTGATCCTATCCATTGTATTTCCTGGATCGCAGTAATGTCTGCGTCATACTGTGAGAGGACAGATTCAAGTTTCTGAGTTGCACCGGAAGAGTAGAGTGTTCTTACATTCCAGTTACAAACTCTGAATTAATAGTCCGTTGTCGTTCCGCGTGTGGTTACCATAAGAGGGGAGTCATTATCCGGGCAGGTGTCTCTCTCATAACGTTCAAGTTTTTTTTTTTAGTGTGGAGGGGTTGTTAGCTAATCGCACTATCTTTCACATTTGTTGGGCCGTTGATAAGATGCTCCTGTTTCTCCGTTTTGCACCCGCGCTTACAAGTTTCGCAATTAGTAATAAAACAGTGTCTGTAGCTTACTGGTTAGGTGGGTTGGCTGCTAAGCAGAACGTCGGTCGTGGGTTCGAGTCCTACTCGTGACCATAGTTTTTATTTCATCTTTCACGGGTACTGCCTCTTGCGAAGAACTGACAAAACTTCCAAGAGTATTATCTGCCATGAAGAAGTGCTTCTCAACTTTGCCGTTCAGAATCGGCGTTAAATTGTAGGTAACCTCAATGCTTCACACGCACCTAGAGAACTGTTGATGAGAGTAAGTCACTTAGGCCTTGGTTCTTCAGGAGCTGCCACGCCACTCTATTTTTTTTTTTTTTTTTTTTTTTTTTTATTAATAAAACACCACAGCGACATTTTCACCTAGGCACAAAATTATATCAAACGTCAAAAACATTTCCAGCCTTATTTATTAGATTTCACTAATACTCGTTTGAAACCCGGAATAGTTATAACGAGAATAAGCACGTACATCAAGCTATTCCTATTTCTTATTTATAAAATATTTTCCAACTCGGTTTAGTTATGCCCTGCTTAGGGGAAACTGGGGCACATTTGACACTTAATTTTTAAAAGTCTGTCTTTCCGAAGATTATATATGAATTCCAATACTTTTTTATTTATAAGATGCATTGACTATTCTAGATAAGACTCACAGATACATTTTACTGTTATAACAACTGTATCAATTTTTTAAATTTGTTTAAAAAAAAAAGTCATTTTGTCAAAAGTGCCCCGGGCATGGGGGACCTTTGACTTTACGCGGGGAACATTTGACAATTGCTGTTTTATCTCATGATCATTGATCGTAGATATGCATAAAAAGGATTAGCGGGTGTTTGAATGGAAAGAAAAGTCAAAAATTGTTTTAACGATTTATTTTAACAATATAAAAAACATAAATAAATAAATTCACTTTCTTTAAAAACAAATAACAGGTTATAAAACTTCATTTTAAAAAATATCAGTCCATAAGGTCGTTAAGAATTATTCATAGGAACATTTATAAATATCTTACTTAATATAGAGATTGCCGAAGTCAACGTCAAATAAATATTTTTGACGACAACGAGAAGTTGAGGCTGGATTTGTGGGTTGTGGCAGTTTGAATTTGATTTCACTCCTTAAAGTCAAAGAAATGTCTTCAACGGCTGGTTTAGTAAAAAGCCAACCTACCAATGATGCTTTTCTAAGATAGTTAACAGTGTAAGTAGAGTCACTGTGGACTTCTGCAATTTCCCCCGCATAGTAAAATGGCTTCTTAGAATTTTCACCGAATTTCACAAGAACATATTGTCCGACTTCCAATTTCTCATCATCTGTAAGCTTATAGTCAAAAAGCTCTGTTCTTTCCATTTCGAAATTATCTTGGTCAGAAATGAAACCGTTAGATTTATCAGATTCGGCATAGGAAACGCCATGTTGGGGCACATTTAACAAATGTCAAATGTACCTACTATTAGTCAAATGTGCCCCCTTTGCAAAAGTCAAAGGTGCCCCAAAAGTTTTTCATAACATTTGTAATGTTTTTTTTATATTAATGTTTTGATTTAACAAAATTGGCTTTAAAATATTAATAATTAAGGATCAATGCTATCATAATATTATTTCACAATAACAAAAACTTTTTTATTTTGTTCACAAATCTCTTACAAACCTGTAGTCAAAAATTACATCAAAAATCCCGAAATCACAAAAACACGTGTTACTCGAAGACGAGTTGAAGCAAAACTGCCGAAGTTCATAACGTTTCTTTATATTATTTAAGGCTTCGTTCACCATCCCAACTTTTCTTCTTAAAGGATGTGTTCACACCGAAAATCACAAAGTCAAATGTGCCCCGGCGTCAAATGTGCCCCAGTTTACCCTATGTCCAATTTTGAACTGTAAAATTGGCCTATCCAAAACTTTAGTTATTGAAATCTGACACATTTGTATATTTTTTGTCAAAAAAATATACAAACCTGACACTGCCTTTCATTTTTTCATAAAATAAATAAGTAAAGAGCAAAATGTAGCTTTTTTGAATTGAGCAATGTTTATTTTGATACCAGCAAAAGTAGGTATGAAGACGAAGAATGGTTCCAAATAATTTTAAAAACTATATACGTTCTGAAGATTTTAAATTAATGGCTCTTTTGGACTCAAATGCATCTGCCAGACATTTGAAAATTTGACAAAACATTTGTTTGACAAATTTTATTTTCAAAATGACATTTAGGTACTGAAACGGACTTACACCGGCTTTAAACCTCCTATGAAACAGTTTTAGCTTATTCCGACTCTAATTTTTGTTTATTTTTTTTATAAATAGCTTTTCAGTATTAAAGGCGGTTTAAGGTCGGAATAACTTTATTCTGCCTTTAATACTCGTTTATAATAAGGCTGTCATGGTTTTTCTTATGGTTTGCAGAATTCACAAGCTCTCCCAACAGAAATTTTTGCGTGAAAAATCGGGAGAAAGGATACATATTTTTCCCTTTCAAAAGTGACAGTACTTCCAAACATCTTGAGTAAAAGAACCATCTCCGAAAAGAATAGAAATTGTATTTCTATTAAGTTAGTATCTCTGTAATACACTGGAAAGTGTATCCATACATAAAAAGTGACCCCATTTGAATATTGTTATAAAGTCGAAAAGGGAAAAATGCGTATAACAGTATAACAAAAATAAACGACAAAGAATGCCTTATCTCTATATTACTGATCTCTGTATCGGTGCAAAAAATCACTGATCTCTATATTACACTGGATAGTGTATTACCTACAAAGTATAGCAGTTTTTTTGACTCCATTTGAAGATGACAGTCAATGTCCCTTTTCGACTTTTTGACGTCTAACCAACAAAAAAAAAAGCAAAAAATAAGTCTGAACAATGAATAGAAATGTTTCGAATAATTTAAATGGTGAAGAAAACAAGTTGTTATGGAAGAGAATATCAGTTTTGTAATTAATAAAAGTCGATTATATCATTTATTAATACAATTATAAAAATGAAAAAAAAAACCTTAATATTAATTCTCTATATACAATGCTCCGAACTAAAAAAAGAAAAACGCCTATAAATGAAAACAAACTACTCTGTTTTTTGCACCGATACAGAGATCAGTAATATAGAGATAAGGGATTCTTTGTCGTTTATTTTTGTTATACTGTTATACGAATTTTTCCCTATACGACTTTATAACAATCTTCAAATGGAGTCACTTTTTCTGTATGGATACGCTATCCAGTGTATTATAGAGATCAGTGCAAAAAATAGAGTAGTTTGTTTTCAATTATAGGCGTTTTTCTTTTTTTTAGTTCGGAGCATTGTATATAGAGAATTAATATTATGTTTTTTTTTTCATTTTTATAATTGTATTAATAAATGATATAATCGACTTTTATTAATTACAAAACTGATATTCTCCTCCATAACAACTTGTTTCCTTCACCATTTATATTATTCGAAACATTTCTAGTCATTGTTCAGACTCTGTTCAGATGTAAAAAAGAAAAACGCCTTATTTTTTTGCTTTTTTGTTTGTTGGTTAGACGTCAAAAAGTCGAAAAGGCACACTGACTGTCATCTTCAAATGGAGTCAAAAAAACTGTTATACTTTGTAGGTAATACACTATCCAGTTTAATATAGAGATCAGTGATTCCATACAAATTATAACACTTTTCTCGGCTCCTATTGATTTTGACATGGTACTCTTACACTTGTGCATCTCTTTTTATATAAACCGAACAAGAGAGACAGAGTCACTGATCGCTACTATAAGGCGGTTTTCTTTCTTACATTTGAATAGAGCCTGAACTCCCAAACTAAAAATTGTGTTTTTTTTAAGTTCAGTGTGTTCAAATTTGTGTTACTTTTTTCGTTAGAGCTCTGATTCTGAGTGTTCAGAGTTCGACCGATCCACTCGGAAAAAAGAGACCGAGCATTGTGAGCAACATGTCTGAACAAACAAATATCAAGCATATGAGATGTGGTAAAATGAAAAGAAATGTTTAAAATAATTAAAATGGTGAAGGAAACAAGTTGATATTGCCTAAAATATCAATTTTGTGATTAATAATAGTCTATTATATCATTTATTAATACAATTATACAAAACAAAATTCTGAATATTAAGTGCCCAATTGTATTTCAAAATTACATCAGAACGTTCAGAAAATGTTCAGAGCTAACTTTGTTCAGAGTCTGTTCAGCAAGCTCTGAAGACTCTGAGCTCAGAGCTCCGAACTAAACAAGAAAAACGCCTTTAGAGATCAGCGGACAGAGTGAAGTGATTTTAGTCAGAGATATCTTACAACAAGAAAAAAAAAAGAAAACTAAAATAATGATAAAAACTTCACAACTTTTGCTTATGTTTTGTGATAAAAAAACTGTATTAAAAAGAGATTGCTTAGTTTCATCAATGGCCTGAGTTTATAATTTAAAATAAATTAACTGAAAAATTGCTATTTTTAACTAAAGGGGCCAACCACTAATTAAAATAAATAACAATTAAATATTAAAGCAGCAAGGTACTTATTGTTTATCATATAAGAAGTTTCGCAGCACAGCCGTATTAGTTTTTCTTTTTTCAGCTGTCAGTCGGGAAGTGTTATATTTTGGTAAAACTGTTATACATGGATGGTACTTTTACAATTATAATAGTCTTCTATGGCAGTCAAACATCTGATCTCTATATTACACTAGATAGTGTATTACCTACAAAGTATTACAGTTTTTTGATTCCATTTGAAGATGACAGTCAATGTCCCTTTTCGACTTTTTGACGTCAATCCAAAAAAAAAAAAAAAAAAAACAAAAAACTAAGGCGTTTTTCTTTTTTATATCTGAACAGTGCCTGAACATTGAATAGAAATGTTTAGAACAATTTAAATGGTGAAGGAAACAAGTTGTAATGGCAGAAAATATCAGTTTTGGACTTAATAATGGTCTGTTATAATATTTATTAATACATTTATACAAATGGAAAAAAGAACTTTAATATTAATTCTCTATATACAATGCTTTTTTTATATACAATGCTCCGAACTAAAAAAAGAAAAACGCCTATAAACGAAAACATACTACTCTGTTTTTTACACCGATACAGAGATCAGTAATATAGAGATAAGGGATTCTTTGTTGTTTATTTTTGTTATACTGTTATACGAATTTTTCCCTTTTCGACTTTATAACAATCTTCAAATGGAGTCAGTACCTGCGACCTGGCAATAGATTGTGGAGCCATCTTGAGACCTGACACAGTGCTGTTTTTTTTACATAAGTTTGGTATATGGATTTTCTTTTTTTTTGGATTTGATGTAGCACAAAATATCGAAAAAAACCATTCTTAATACTAGCTGATTCCATTACAATGGGTTTGACAGGTCTTCTGTCAAACAAAGCAGAGGACACACAATACAAACTTATGTAAAAAAAATGGTTATCTCTGCTTGTAACCAGCTGGCGCTTCAGTCGAATTACATTTCGATTATACCTGTTAAATTTATATACAAAGGTGCATGATAAAGCCACTGATCAGAAATAAGAAGATGAGGAACCTATCTACGTTTTAACCTTCAAATATCTCAAACATCAATTTTTTATAACACGCATACTCTTGCAGCAAACTTCCTCTTTACTTGTTATACAAATGTATCATTATAATAATTACACTCATACTCTTGCAGCTAACTTGCTTTTTTAGTTTGTATTACACGCATACTCTTGCAGCTAATTTGCTTTTTGGTTTGTAGGCAATTGTCATTTTGACAACTTGCTTTTCCATCTTTTTATAACTGATCAGTGGATAACGCGATCAATAATATGATTATTATGGTTTACAAATAATCAAAACAAACTCCTTTTGTCATAATAAATCATAACAATACCACTGCTTAATTAGCGTATAATATGTGTATAATATTGGCCTATAATATAAAGTGTTCTAAGGTAAGACAAATAGAAATGTGCACTTCAAATTTGATTATGAAACTATGAAAAAAAAGCCCTAAAAGCCTCTGTCATAACCAAAGACCATAAAACAGAATTCAATGATTTAATTTTGGCATTAAGAGGATTTTTAAAGAGGGAAATAGAAAGTATTTGGATCTTAATACAACGGAAATCACAATTTTATTTAGATAGAAAGGTAGATAATACTTTACTAATAAAATATAAATTATTTACTGTATTAAGAACAAGAACTTGGCATTTCGGCCGTCTGCCCGGATCGACATTTGATACCGAAATACAGTCTATACATACAAATAATAAACAGCATGAGTTAATTTATTATAAAATACAGTGGCGTGAAAGCTCTTTAAGAGCCTAAGTGACCTACACTCATCAACAATTCTCTGAGTGCATGTGATTGGTAATCTTGGAAGTTTTGTCAGTTCTTCTTAAGAGCTAGTACCCGTGAAAGATGAAGTAAAAACTTTGATTGAATGAATAGGATCAACCTACGTTTTGCGTAGCAGGCAAAGCACACAACCACTATGCAAGGGCACGGATACTACTAATTGATAACAAGTTTAATTAATTAATTAAATAATCAAGTACGTTTTCACTAATTTTGAAATGATTTGAAACAAGATAATTCATCAATTTTAATAACTGGTTGTAGAGCTTTAAAAAAATATTGCGGTAACTAAGACCGTGTGCTAATTGCGTTAAAATACTGACTACATTTAACCCCTACTGTCATTTTAGCCTGCTCCGTAGCTAATGTCATTAGGCCAGTCCCACTTAACAACATCTCACTGAGATTTCAGAGATTTTTTAATTGGAACAAAAAATCTGAGCTGAGAACTTTGATTTCTGAGATGGAATTATTTTGGATTCGATTTCTCACTCAGCTATATTGACGTGTCTAACATATGTTTTATTTTCTTTTATAATTTGCACCCACTCAAGGATTTGTATAACCTTTTTATGCCAGGGTTGAAAAGGAGGTGTCGGTGTACATTGGTCTTAAATTCTTGAGCATTGAAATGACTGGGAAAGACAGAGTGTGGAAAAGAGTTCCACATTCGCGTAGTACGGCTCAAAAATGATTCCCTATACTTGAGAATACGTCCGAAGTTGGGCTCGAGGGTAAACTAATGGGCATTCCTAGAAGCGAGAGTATTACGGGCGAATTGTTTGAGGAGAGGAATGCAACTGGCTATTTCACTAGAGCACTTACCGTAAAAGTAGCGATAGAACAAGAAGAGACACGCTACGTTACGACGGTGGTCTAAATGGGTGAATGCATTAGTGATCTGTCTACCACCAATCATTCATACAGCTCTTTTTTGTATTCCATCCAAGAGGCTTAAGTAAGTAGCTGGAGCACCAGCCCAGAGATGTGAATTGTACTCAAGCTTTGGACGGAGTTTCTTGCACCGTCTTAAGAAACCCAAACATCTTGCTGTATTTTTCGCGGAATCGCGTATGTGCTCGGTCCACAGGAGGTGGTCAGTGATGCACATACCGAGAATCTCGAGATGTTCGGTCTCATTAATGCAAGTGCCACTCATGGACAGTGGCAAGGGGGTTATATCTCGCTTCAACGATAAAAGACAGCATTGGGTTTTCGAAGCATTAAATTCTACACGGTTTTTAATTCCCCATTGTACAATGCTGTTTAAGTCAGAGTTTGCCGTATATTTTGCCGTTGCAGTTCCACATCCAAAGAGGAGGGATGTGAATCTGGGAACGAATATGAGAAGCTAAGGGTAGAAGTAACAGACAAGAGATCATTAATGAAAATGAGGAAGAGGGTCGGAGACAAAACGGAGCCCTGGGCTTCAGGCTTGAATCCGTCCAATACAACTTGTATTGAACGGTTCGAAAGAAAGTTTCTAATCCAACGAAGAAGATACAGATACAGATACAGAGACGATTGAGCTAATGAAATAGTTCTTGGGTTAAACGCGTTACAAATGAACTCTAGAGATCCTTGGTTGATCTAAATTCTTGTTCAAAAACTGGACAATGAAACAAAACATGCGTGGGCAAAAAAAGGTAGACTCTCGGGATGATTGTACCATCCAAGAATTTCTTTCGTTTCTACAAACCCAATGTAGTTGTCTCGAATCGTGTAACTCATTCTCTCGCCCTGTGAAAACATTTAACAAAACGTCAACAAAATGTTTGTACTCATTTCGTTGAAGCAAAACCAATTTGCCCAAGGTGTAACTAAGATCATATACTTCCATTTTGTAAAACGTTTCTCGCTCTTGATACTACTTCGCGTCGCGAATTCGTTAAAGAAAACTCGCTCTGTTTTAATTGTCTAAGAGTTGGCCACACGTCTAACAAAGGCAATTCTAAATTTCGGTGCAGATCGTGCAATGCTCGGCACCCTACTTTAGTGTAAACCTAAGAACCTAAAACATATCGCTCGGGTTGTTCTGGTGTCCATCTAGGGATTGTTTCTCGTAAAAGGTAAATCTGGAGCAGTCAACATCATATACAAACGCTATATCCTATCTGAAGCATCGCGAATATTTGATACCCTTGGCTTTTTAGCTCCGGTCGTGTTAGCTGTGAAGATGTTCTTTCAGGATTTGTGGAGAGTGGCTGTAGGGTGGGATGATCAAATCCCACAGCAATTTTCTCATCGCTGGATCACCTTACGAGAAAAGCTTCATTTAGTGGAATCAATCCATATTCCGAGACTCATGTGAACTTATAAAATGAACTGTGAGTTCCATGCATTTTGTGATGTTTCGTTGGATGCCTACTGCAGAAGTACAAATCTAGAAGGAAATGTCTCAATTTCATTAATAGCTGCCAAGTGCAAAATTGCTGCAATCAAAGTGCTGTCACTTCCCAGACTTGAGCTCTCTTATTAACCCGTTTAACATATGCAAGTTTTTGCCTGGACAGACTCATCCATTGTCTTACATTGGCTTTTTGCACCGCCTAAAAAATGGTTAGTTTTCGTTGGAAATAGCACATCGGAGATCATATCATCCTTGAATCATGTTCGATCTGCTGACAATCCTGCTGATTTTGCATCGAGAGGAATTCTGCCAACTAGCATCAACTGATATTTGGTGCAACGATCCAGGTTGGCTTAAATTAGAACTCAATAAATGGCCTGAATCTCAACATAAATTGGAAAACATTGCAAGTGAGCATTTACAGGAGAGGAAAACTAATAAGGGTACTCGTATCACAAATAAATGAAAAGAAAATTTAAGACAAATAATTATCAAAGACTGGATGATATCGGTACGTGTGTTTTCTTAAAAATCGTTGCCTTCCTCTGGATCTAAGAAATTGAAATGCTCTTTCAACTTACGAACTAAACTATGCTAAAACTGAAACTGAAACTGAAAAGCTTCTCAATCCGCTTTATTTGCTACTGAAGTCGAAAGTTTATAAAGAAAAAAATCCCTGACCTCGCGGACTAAACTCTTATTTATTTATTTTTTTTTTTCATAGTGGAATTTACCCATAAACAATATTTACATGCAGGTGTCACATTAATGGTGTCTTTATTAAAACAAAATTATTTCATCTTAGGCAGCCGAAACATTATCAGGAAGGTGGTAAATGACTACTTTGATTGCTTCAAGCAAAGAAAATCCTTCCGAACAAATGATGGGGAAACTTCCAGTCGGAAGGGTTCGATTTTCAAGACCGTTTACGAAGTTGGCTGCGATTACGCTGGACCCTTCACATTGCGCTTGGCTCATGGAAGGAACCCCAAATTTGTCAAGGGTTACATAGCTCTATTTGATTGCGTTGTGACAAAAAGAGTTCACATTCAACTAGTGGGTGATTTGTCATCCAGTGCATTTATTTTGGCCTTAGATCGATTTGTATCGCGCCGAGGAAAACCAACCGAAATATGGAGTGATAATGCAACAAATGTTTATGGTGCTAAACGGTTGCTCGGGGAAATGCATGCAATGTTAATGAACCAACAACGAAGTAATACAATCGCAGACCATCTATCTAAAATGCCATTGACTGGAAATTCATACCACCATCTGCACTCCACTTTGGCGGGAATAGGAGGCAGGTGTGACATCCGTGCAGCAGCTCATCAAACGTGTAATTGGTGAAGATGTACTCACATAAGAGGAGATGTATACTCTCCTCTCAAAAATCGAAGGTTTACTTAATTCGCGCCCAATGCGGCAAACATTCGATTTCGAACCAATTGCACTCACTCCGTCACATTTCATGATCGGTGAATCATATTGTGGAATTCCTCAACCTGATTTAAATTCTTCAAATTTTTCGATAAGTTCTAACTGGCATCTTTTACAGACTCTGATGCAAGGTTTCTGGAAGCGATGGCACAAGGAATATTTGCAATCATTACAAAACCGACCCAAATGGTAGAAAATTCGACGAGATCTACAGAAAAATGATATGGTTTTACTCAAAGAACCGAATCTGCCACCTTCGAAATGGATTCTTGGTCGAGTCATACAAGCACATCCTGGTGAAGATGATAGAGTTCGAGTCGCTACCGTTCGTACCAAGAACGGGGATTATGTTCGACTGCCTTTTCCGTTTTCTGAAAGACCGGAGTCTTTCAGGGAGGGCTGAATGTTTTGTATTCAAAACCTTTTACAAATGCCCAATAATGCCATGAATCACGATATTGTAAAATAACGTAATTGCTCTTGTTTTTGCATTCTTTTTGTTTTGCATATTCTTACATGCTTTGTCTAATTTAGTAATAGTAATAAATTTGGACACCACGCAATCAACACCTATCTTGGACATTGGTAACAAAACACGAATTGTAAAACACATTACATTGAATAAATTATATACATAAAATTTCATAATCACAAATCAATCACCTTGTACTTAATACTAAATAATTATACTTAAGAATACAAACTAAACACAAATCACAGTCCACAAATTCATTTCAATTTGGTAAAATGCGATAATTTGGAGAAGTTATATATTAATATACCTTCACAATAACTATATTAATGAATTTTTAACGGCTTAATAAAAATATCCTATTTATACTCAAAGACTATTTTTCCTTAAAACCACGAACATATTCCCGCTAGAACTCATTTTAAATTGCTTATCACAAATTATTGCCAAATAATATATCGGGTCTACCACGAAATTTCGAATGCAAATATTTCGAATGTAAAATCTCGAAAAAAAAACTCTCGAATATAAAATCTCTAAATACAAAAAAAAAAAAAAAAAAATCCAGAAAGCCAAAATCTCGAATAAATGATTTTTTTCAGATAATGGTTCCAATCGCGCGGGAATGTTCGAAGGGTAGACACAGTGCATTCAAGAGGACACAAACTTCCACAGCAAACTCTATCTATCAACTCCTACTCTCCACCTCGCCGCGGTGAACATCGGATGCCTAGTACTTCAACCGAAGATTGGGTTTCAACCCCAGTGGGAAGTTGTTCACGGCAGCAAAGAGAGCGAGAGAGAGAGAGGGGGAGCGGGAATGCTTCCACTAAGGCATGCCTCCTTTTCTTCTTCCATACCCAGATGGAATCAATGTTGACGTCTATATTTTCGGTCAGGATGAACAACCTAGGTGTTCACTATAAAGCTACTACGTAGCCCAGGCTTATAAGGAGCGGTTCGGCCGGCTCCTTTTCTTGGAGTTAAACTAAAAACCTGGCCCTCCAGGTTGGGGATCGTGCGTGGGGGTGACTGCCCGGCCACATAAAGAAGACATGGTTCCAAACCATCAGTAAGCCTCGGATACGGACGGAATTGATGATGACGACCCACGCAAACGATTTAAGAACAACGAATTTCGGTTTTGAACTTGGAACGTTAGATCCCTTAACAGGCCACGTGCAGCCGAACAATTACCGGAAGCGTTTGACTGCTATAGAGCAGATATAACCGCCATAAATGAAATGCGATTGGATGGTACGGGCCTACAAAAAATGAAGAACTGTGATATCTACTACGGCTACTGCTACCGTTGGTAGTTGGGACTCGGTTCAGGAGGAAGGTTTTGAGTTTAATCTCAACTAATTTAACTAATTCCCAAACATAAGCCTCATCTGTGCTCACGCCTACTGAGGAAAAGAAAAGAAAAAACCAAAGACGGGTTCTACGAGCTGCTCGACAAGGCCTATGAGCAATGCCCTAGCTATGACATTAAAATTGTCCTTTTAGATTTTAATGCTAAGGTGGGCAGAGAAGACATCTTTGGTGGAATGATCGGACGATATAGCCTACACGACACCACCTTCGATAACGGATTTAGGCTAATCGACTTCGATGCGGGGCGATTCCCATGTCTCGATACCCACAAGGGTACATGGAAATCTCCTGAGCAATCAACCGTTAGCTAGATTGATCACATTGCGACGCTCGGGTCTTCTCCAGCATGCAAGAAGTCCGCACATTCCGAGATGCAAACATCGACTCAGACCACTACAAGTGCGGATATCCCGATTAAGGCCAATACGTGAAATGCTACAAACGCAACAGATTGCTAGATCCTTTTCCGATCGTTTTCCCGAAATCCTCCTTAGAAGTCCTTTGCTGCCAGAACAAAATGCAGAGAACCAGTGGCCCCACTGCCAAGCAACCATCAGTGATACCGCCTCTGAAGTGCTATCGTTTACACAGCCATCACAAATAAATCCCTGGATTGACGATGAGTGCCGGCGAGCACAAGCAACTAAACAAGAGACATACAAAGCGGTGCTGCAAAGAAATACTCGAGCATCACGCGAGCTCTATGAGCAGAAAAGGAGAGAGGAGCACAAATTTCTCAGAAAGAAAAAAAGGGAGCATGAGAAGCGCCCGATCAAGGAGATAGAGGGAAGTCACAACAGGAACAAGGTTCGAAAGTTTTACAAAAGGGTAAAACAATCATCATGACCACAGTCAGTGCTGAGGATATTTAAAGACCGCTTGAGGAGAGCATGCCCGACGAATGGAACCTCAGCATCGTATGCCCGATCCTCAAGAAAGTAGATCCCCTGAACTTCACCAACTACAGAGGTATAAAGGGCTAACTATAATGAACGTAAGCAAACGGAAGCTTGTGTCAGAACCGAAAAAAACGCTCCCTTCCGAACTGCCATGTGAACACTTTACCCATAATGAACGGATGTGTACGGAAGTATTTTTCAAAATAAAATGTATGTTTTTAATTTTCAATAATTTGTGAATTTTGGTTGCCATGCAACAAACAAGCAATTTCATGAAATTAATTACTTAAAATCAACAACAAATCGAATTCCTCTTCAGTAAAATCAATAAAACCAGTCAGCTGTCAAATTTTCGTCCGTAAAAAGCGAAGGGGAGCGCAGTTTACGTCCGTAAGCAAAACTGAACAAAAATTGACGAAATGGAGCAATCCGCTATTTAGGGCACAGTATACGAATTCCTTCTATTCGCTCAGTTACGGATGACTCCGTCCGCTCCGTACCATTCATTATAGTCAGCCCTTAAGTCTCCTAAACATCGCCTACAAGATCTTGTCTGCCTTTCGTCGACAACCTGATAGGTCCTCATCACTGTGGTATCAGATCCGGAAAGTTCACCATCGATCAAATATTCACTCTACGGCAGATCATGGAAAGGCCGAGGAACTTCAAATCGATACCTATCACCTTTTCATCGATCTCAAGGCCGCGTATGACAGCATCTATAGAAAGCAAGTGTATAGAGCAATGTCTACTTTCGGCATCCCAGAAAAACTCGTCCGCTTTTCCATCATGTTAAAAAAAAAAACCTAACGGATGTATTTGATGTTAAAAACGGTTTAAGTCAAGTCGGTGCAAAACTCTAACGTCAACACCAGAATCCCATTCTTTCAAAAGTCCGTCCAGCTACTAGGATACGCAGATGACATTGACATAATTGGAAAGTGGAGCGTTCGTGAGTCGGAGGCCAGGAAGATGTGTCTAGCGGTTAACGAGGACAAGACCAAGCTAGTGCTATTAACAAGAAAGGACACCCAACATCGACGTCTTGGAGCCAACGACAGAATATACAAATTTAACTTCGAGGTAGTTAAGGACTTCTACCTAGGATTCAAAACTCAGACAACAACACCAGCGCTGAAATCAAACGAAGACTTAGAAGGCAATTGAGAATTTAAAGTGTCACTGTACAAAACCCGGTCTTAATGTATGGTGCAGAGGTATGGACCATGACAACATCGGATGAAAACGCTTTGGATTGCGTCGAGAGAAAAAATTCAACCAAGAACTATTCGAGGTGTTCAGCGACACTGATCTAGCCAGAAAAGTAAAATTCATGTAGAGCGAATGGAAAGTTATGCTCCGGTCCGTACAATCTTCGAATCCAACCCCGAAGAACGCCGCAGAAGAGGAAGACCGCGATCCGCGACTCAGGTGAAGCACACAGGTGGTAGAGGACCTGAACCAACAAAGCTAGCTGGAGACGCTTGTTGAATATGGCCCTGGTCCGACCTAGACTAGTGGCACCATATGAAAAAGAAGTTAGATTTTTAAAGCTAAAAATAAAGGTTGTTTGTTTTTCATTGAGGACAAATTATTCACCCAAAAATACAAAGCAAGGTTTTGTTAAACAGTACGAAAAAGACAAAAACTTTAGTCTACAAATGCGAATGCTCAGTAACGCTTAGCTTTTTTACCTCAGAGTAAAATTCTGGACTATTTCGATGAATTTAGTAATCAATTTTTATAAAGTAGTAAGCAAGCATATTTATTTTCTAACTTTGGTCTTGTGCAGACCAAACAAGAGAAATCTTACCAAAAACTCAAAACAAAATTGAGTCTTAGCATGGAAGACTTAAAGTTTAGGTTGGGCTGTACAAGCTGATTCATATTTTTGTGTAGGAGTCGGTTCTGGCAAAATGTAAGGTAGAAAACTTGAAATGGGAGAAGAATTTAAAATGAGGCGGGAATGTGTCATAAAAGAAAAACAAATTTTGAAATTAATGAAAGAAAAAGCTTGGCCCAGGTAAAATTTTGCTGTTTTTTTCTTTTAAAGTGAAGATAAATAAAATTAAGAGTTAGATTACAAAAAACGTATTCTCCTTCAGAAATATAATTAAAAAATAAACCACGGAAAAGAATTACACTCTTTTTCGTGATTTTTACATTCTAGATACTCGCGAATAAGACCAGTCTCATTTCAATGGTTCGTAAGTCAATCGAAGTGAAAAAATTAAACAATTACACACACATCACGGTAAAAGGGTTTATCCGGAAGAATTTTTTCACAAGATTTGTAAAAATTAGACAAAGCTAGTCTCCGTTTCATTAGTATTTATATGTTACAAGTAACAAAGCTTTCAAGTTTCTTGTGAACTTCTGAGTTTCGGTTAAACCGAAGTTTAGTTTTATTTGAAAACAAATTTTAGAATCAAATCCTGAAACCACACGTTTAAAGTATTATTATAAAAATTATAATAATAAACTTAAAATTGAATAGTATATGTTACGAAAATAAAGAAATTAAAAGTCAACTGTTAAAACTAATTGTTATTTTATGTATACATACTATTGACACAAACCAAAAAGTTGTTTTTTTATACCAATAAAACTTTTTGTTTGTTTTAT
Organism: Sphaerophoria rueppellii; assembly: GCA_920937365.1. Lineage (NCBI taxonomy): Eukaryota > Metazoa > Arthropoda > Insecta > Diptera > Syrphidae > Sphaerophoria > Sphaerophoria rueppellii. Next base: position 55,079,880 of record CAKKXW010000005.1, read on the forward strand.
ATTTTTCAATAGGTGGAGCTCTTGATAAAAGTTCTTAAGAACAAGGTTCTAATTTTTTCGAATTGCTAAACTTCTTTTTCACTTTTTGAGAAAAAAATATGGATATTGCTTGCGTTATCGACACTCAGTTTCGTGAAAATATAGACAGCCGGCAGCGTGCTCTTCTGGAACTTAAACAAAATTGCTTGGCTCTACGTGTCAATTTGCATAGAATTCAGGTAAAAATATTAATATTAAAATAAAATTCGTGTGATTTCAATAATTTTTCATTAAAATATTTTAATAATATAGTAGCAAATAGAAATCATTCCTATAACAAAACGGTGAGCATTATTTTTGTTCTACACTTTACATGCCCTACAAAAATATGAGAGCTATAAATCTGTTCTAACTTATAAAGCTGAACAGAACAAACCTCCTTGTGTTGAATAGTCCATTTGTCAGGAAAGGTTTTAAACTATGTAAAATTACGCTGTGACCAATAGGATCGAAGAATTTGTGGGAAATGTGGACAAAAAAGAATTATTCCTACTTAAATGGTTTTAAAAAAATGTTCGCGGTAATATATGGCTATCTTATAAGATTATTAAGTACTAGCTAACCCACTAGAACTACCCCCTTGTGGTACCTAGTACGTCTACCCATATCCGCTACCCCATTACGACACTACTCTGTTACCCGCTACCAATTATTTCTACACGCTTACCGTTATACCATAAGCCAGAAACCCACTACTTTTTACCCGCAACCCGAAACCAATTGTTATTCTGCAGTTCAATTTTTCAATTTTTTTTTGTTTACTTTTTCTTGCTTACCAGTTCCAAATCACAAATTTTGCAGTTTCCCTTTGAAAAACAGTGAGTTTTCCGACTTCCTTTCTAAAACCCATTTTTAAATTTTCCAGTTTTCCATTTTGAAAACCATTGCACCTAATATTACATTTAATTTTCCCTTTGAAAACCAATGAGTTTTCCGAGTTTCATTCGAAAACCCTATTTGAAATTTTCCAGTTTTCTACTTGAAAACAAATGCATCCACAATTTCATGCAGTTTTCAATTTGAAAACCAATTAGTTTTCCGAGTTTTACATCAAGAACTTTCTATTTTTCCATTCGAAAACCCATTTTGAACCAAAAAATTCCAAGCCAAAAAAAAATCTAATTTCCGAGCTTTGTTTGGTTTTTCCAGTTTTCCCACTCTCCCATGAGGTTTTTCCATTTTTTTTTTCACAGAAATCATGACTGAATACAACAGTATCAAACATGAAAATTTCACAAATATCTGTTGGGCCATTTCGGAGTCTATAAGAGACATACAAACAAACACACATCCATTTTTATATATTTTTATATTGTATTTAGAAATAAGTATAACCTTATTTTTTTATTTTCCTTACATAATAAATGTTTTGCGAAAATATGATATTGTGAACAAAATTGTCTCTGACATCACTTAATTTCAATTTTGGTCTTCGCGCACTGTAAAATCCTGGGTTAAATAAAACTCGACACTTTTTTGAGTCGTGAAACTTTATAAAAACCCGACTTTTAGTATTCTTTTTTAATAGATAATTTATCCTGTGCAGTATGATTCTCACAGTTTATATTATTTATTTCGGTACTGGTCGACCTGTACTGGAGGAGTTCTAAATTCTGATTCTTTCCTGCTTATAAAAGGGAAAAGAAGAGACTCATACTGAGCAAATATAAGAAATAAAACAATTGAATTGAATATACTGGTGCATTCGATACAGTTCCAACAAAAATTTACAATTTTTCAATTCTTATTCAGTTAGATTAGCGATGTCTTATTAAATTATTTTCTTTATTTAATAAAATGTTTCACTAATGAAATAATACAAGTCTTCTGTACTGGACGTTTTAACCTTCCTATCTAAGCTTGAGTACAACTCCCACGTCTGAGCTGGCTGGTGCTCCAGTGACGAATTTAAGCCTCTTGGACAGTAATCAAAAGAGAGCGTTCAAGATGATTGGTGATTATACCCCCGTAGATTCATTAACCATCACTTGTACATCGACGTACTTTCTCATGCCCTATTTTGCCGATATTTTTAAACGGCATACGTTCTAATGAAATACGCAGTTTCATTATTCACCTTAGATATTCAACCGTAACACCCGTGCCTACATGAATGCCCATCAGTTCACCCTCCAGCCCACTGTGAATTTTAGCGATTCAGTTTTTTAGTCGTAGTTTATTACATTTTATTTATTAATATGTAGAAGTTAAATAAGAAAATATCGTCTTTAAAATTTACTATTTGTAAAACTACAAAATTTTCACTTGCAAATTTTCTCAAATGTCCCATACTCGCGTTATGTATATAATTAAAATAACGAGAGAAATTCGGTTCAGTTGCACAAAAATAAAATATATATGCTAAACTATTAATTTTTTTTTTTTTTTTGTTCCAACAGCGAAAAAATTAAAACCATAGACAAATTGTTGGTAATCCTTTCAATTTAGGTATGACATAAGAAACAAAATCCTACTTTGATCGTTTAAATTCATTCACAGTAACAAAAGTCCGAGGTTAAAACCGTCAGGCACTTCACATCCACTTCTTCGCATAATTTCTCTTTCATCAGAAAAGAATATACAGGGAGCAGGAGCATTTTTTCTTTATTTTCTTCTTCTCTGCTGTTCTCATTTTTAATACAATTTTCTCCTTCTTCTTCGCTTCAGATTTATTGTTCTTCCGGTTCCAAGAGGCTTCCATAGTTTCCATATACGAAGTTTATGCTAACCATTCGCTAAATTTACGTTTATTAGTTTGGTTGTTTTAGATTATTTTCATTGAAAAATTAAGAAAGAAGCAATAACTTTAACATTTCTTATTTTCTTTTGTAGTTTGAAAAACTTGATTTCGGAGAAACAAATGTGCTTGAGACATTCTATAACGCCGATGTCGTTATTGTTGATTTAAGCATACAAGCACAACAAAGCTCCTTATTTTACCATTTAGGGGTGAGAGAAAGTTTTGGAATGAAAGGCAACATTCTCACGTATAACGACGTTCATTCTAAGCAGACTCTTTGTTTGAAGGTGAGTAAGATTTATCGTTTCAATTAAGACACTAATTATTAAATCGTAAAGGAATACATTAATTTTTTGTTTAAATTAGATATCACGTCAAAACTACTTAACCCATCATCATTAAAGTTTGTACATAATATTCTTGGAGGTTTAATCATATATATGTGTGAAAGTCTGTACAGGATCGAAACCATTTTACCGAATAACGCGAAAATGTGCACAGTTTTATAACTTACTCTCAGAACGGTTATAGTCATGTGTTAAATTGCGGGCGTTACGAGACATTTTTACAAGTTAAGAAGATGTTTTCTTGGATCTCGTTACTTTTAAGATTGTTTTATTTTTGTTAGGGTTGATGATTTTGTATGGGTGGTGTTACGAAGGTGAGTTCATTACTTACGTTTCTTATTGCTAAATTGGTTTTTAAAATGCTATCAAAAAGAGACTCACCTCTGTCATTGATGTCGATACTACCTCACGTAGTATGGTGCGCATTAGCGTCAGGACCGATAATCAAGCTGGTATTCTGTCTACTAGATTCAGTGATGGTCTTTTCCAGACTTATACCAGGAATTGGGCCCTGGTGGTCGTGGCCCAAATACACTGATACCAGCCAGTAGGTGTTATTGTAAATAACCAAGTTGGCTGTGGTGACATCTTTATCACTAAAATAAGGGAGTTAAAATATATTTAGACTTCTTTTTACAAGGATGCAGGATCTTGGGTTACCTCTTCCTGATACATATAAAGCGTAGTAACCTGGAGTTCTCAATCCTCGAATCAAGGATTTCACAATCCAGGGCTCTTGGATAAGAACGGCACCTTCTCCAGTTTTTGTCTGGCGGAGAAGAAGGGAGGCCCAAGCCTTTATGGAGTGTTGAAGATTAATCTGTACTATTTGCAGCATTTTGGCTACAACTAGGCAGATCAACCTCCACCACTGTTTTATCCAGCTCATCCAGAGGAACCTAATAGTTGATCTTCAGAGTCATCAGTCTCCATTAAGAATAAACTTTTGACGTTGGAGGAAGAAGACTGTGCTGCGACGATAGAGGGCCCAGACACATCATCATCGACATCCAAGGACGGGAAGTTGATAGTAGCACTGGGACTCCCCACGTCCTGCGAGACCCCACGACCTGCGACACAGCTTCTTAAGAAGGTTTTGGAGGCTCGCACGAAGCTTCTTTTTCATCCTTTTTATAAGATACGAACCCGTATCTTATCACTCCTTTATTTCGCGCCAGAAAGGCCTGAGAGTCCTTATTGATTACGATTATCGCACTTAGATTAAGGCACTTCGGCTCCTCTAGTTTCGCAATCTTCCAGTCGTGACAAGAGAGGTCCGCGTTGCTTAGCCTGATCATCTCATGGATGTTTTCTTTTCATGAGGGTTCCATTAGGATCCATGCGTGAGCTCGGGGCCTGCAAGAAATGTCCTTAGCAACAACCTCGAGTCTTGCGCCTGGCCAATCTTCGCCCAGCATGCTGACAGCAATCGTATATAGTTGACGCGACCTCTGATCGTTACCAACGATGAGTTTGATATGTCTTTGATGCCAACCCCGATCGCTTGTTACGGGCGGTGGACCTGGATGCTCTTGCAAGACTTTGAAGGAGCCAGCGATATTACTCCTATCAATGACTGTAACCGCTATTTTGTTCTCCTCCTTGAGTACAACACTAAATAGTTTAAAGAGAGGTACCCTTGGAATGTTGGGAGTGCTGGTGTTATGCACTTTATGTTTCTTGGGGACGGGAGTGGGCTCCTCCAGTGTCCTTTGTCGCTTTGAAACTAATAAAATAGTGCGCCAAACATTCGAAGACAAAAAGCATGTGTTGATCAGATGACAGAGAATGGTTCATGTATTTGCTATTTTTTTTTTACTATGGTATACAACAACAAAAAGCTATACAATACCTTTTGGTTACGTGATTGATCCCACACAATTTCTATTCTTTATTGTGCATTGAATGCTTTGTGAAATTTGAAACTATCTTGCAAAGAGTTCTTTGGTAGTTTATTTTAGAATAGAGAGTTGAAATTGAAAAAAGATCATTCCAACGTTAAAATCGTATTGAGCATGCACAAAAAAAGAAACTGATATCTTTGTTCCTTCTCTTAAGGTGAATGTTGTACTCAAAGACACAGAAAAAAGAGAGAAAGCAAACTCTGATATTTTTCTTTGAGTTCAATACTTAATTATTTTATTGAAATGCACTATTCAAGATTTAACTTTTTAAAGTGGTTGCCACCTTCAATTGAAAATCAGTTGACACAGACTTAGTTTATATATATATTTTTTTTCAACTATATTTGCTTACTTTAATCAAAAACTTGAAAAAAGTTAATCTAGCACCACTACGCACTCAATAGACGTTATTATGATTTTACTTCCCATCCGTTTTTCATTGAAAATTTTGCATTTCCCTGCTGAAAAAGTTAACCCTTTGACTTAACGCCCGTACATTGCATAAGAATATTAAACGATTCTGAAGGAGTAAGCTCCAAAAAATTGTGGAAAATGAACTTTACCGAAAGTATTTAGTAAAACTCACTCCTCTTATGTTCACTGCGAAAGTTAAATATAGGGTTTTCCAATAAGAGGTGTTATTTTTTTAGATATATGATCGGATGTTTATTTCATTTTAACGACGAAGGTATGCGCTTAATAATGGAACACAACCTCAGCCAAATGGCCGCCACGACCAACCTTATATGACCATATTCTTTTCATGAAATTTTCCATAACCAAATCGCAAAGTGGCTGCCTTATGTCCTAGATGGCCTCACGAATTTCATCTTTGAGGTCTTGAATCGATGCTGGGCTATTGGCATAGACCTTATCTTCCAAAAGGAAGAAGTCGCAATGTGTTAAATCACAAGATCTCGGTGGCCAATTGTGATCACCTCTTCGAGAGATAACACGGTCCGGAAACTTTTCGCCAAAAAGATCGATGGTTTCGTTGCTTGTGTGGCACGAAGCGCCGTCTTGTTGAAAGTAAACGTTGTCCAGATCAATACCATCCAATTCCGGCCATAAAAAATCATTAATCATCGCTCGATAGCGCAATCCATTGACCGTAACTGTTGCCCCAGCTTCATTTTCGAAAAAGTAAGGTCCAATGACCCCGCCGGACCATAATCCGCACCAAACAGTCACCCGTTGAGGATGGAGAGGCTTTTCAACAATAACTCTTGGGTTTTCCGAGCCCCAGATGCGACAGTTTTGCTTGTTGACGTAGCATCCGAGGTGAAAATGGGCCTCATGAGTCAAGATGATTTTTCTATGAAATTCCGGACCATTTTCATGCATTTCAAGGACCCAATCAGCAAAGACACGACTATGTTGATGATCTGCCAGCTTTAGTTCTTGTGAATTCTTCTGAACTTTATAAGCCTTTAGACCCAAGTCTTTATGCAAAATACGGTGTAATGACGTTTATGGAATGTTTAATTCCAAAGAACGACGAGGAATGGACAAACCTGGATTTTCTTCAACACTGGGCTACAACAGCAATGTTCCCAGTTGTTCTTGAGCGACGTGCACTGGTTTTATTCTTCACATCACTAACTTGTCCCAACAGCTCGAATTCGTCCACCAATTTCTGTATTGCGGTCCGACAAGGTGCTTCACGAAGACCCAAAAATGTTTTACTTTTACGAACCGTCTCTGCCAAATTTTCACCATTTTTATAGTAAATTTTAATAATTTCAATGCGTTGTTTTTCCATTTTTATCAATGGCGTAGTTTCTGCTTGTCAAATGTCAAAACATGATAACTTCAAAAGTGACAGCTACCGAAATAGCGGGCTATTAAAAATAACACCTCTTATTGGAAAACCCTTTATCTACTGAAGCCGACACTCTACTTCTAGACTACAAGTCACTTATTATAATGAGTTGTCTACTATGCATTTCTACTGATTACATTTTTAATAAAACTATTCAAAGTCTTTTCGCTCTCGCTGTGTAACAGGTCTTTGCTTAAATGTCAAAAATGGACAGTGGCAGCTACGCCTACTTATGTACAAATTACTCTAATTTCCTATTTGCAAAAATTATAACCAGTTTCGTTGAACATTTTTAAAATTTGATTATCCCTTGTCGAAAAAAAGTACTTGTTTGCAAAAATATATAAACATTTACAGCCGTACAGCCATATTTATAAAAGAATATTAAAGGCTGCTTAACTTTAAACAACTTCTAAATAGCTCTTAATTGTGTTAAGTACTTAACGTTGTTCAACGATTGTTTAACTTAAACGCCAATCACCTCGTTTAGAGATTGTTTAAAGCCATTTTTAAAAAAAATTGACAAATTAAAATATAATATATTCTGTCACTTTGTTTTCAAATCAGAGAATTTTGCATCTAACCATATTAACAAAGCCGTGGGTCAAAAAATGGACTCATATTACCGAAGCAGAAGACGAACAAAAAAAAATTACGAAACAAGTTTCAACCCAATGGATCTTGAAGAAAATTTGTTCAAGCAAAAATACAAATTTTCGAAAGCCATATTTGTTTTTTTTTTTTTATTTGACACAAAATTTTTGAATTAAATTTGTCAAAAATGTCACAAAGGGAAATATAAAGATATTTTTTTTGTACTAGATTTGGAATTCCCTTAAGCTTTTGACATTAACCGTGTTTAGTTAAGCATCAAAGAAAAAATGATTATAAATCCAAATTAATCAACTTGTTAACGTTGTTTAATGATTGTTTAACTTAAACGCCATTCACATCGTTTAGAGATTGTTTAAAGCCATTTTAAAAAAAATTGACAAATTAAAATATAATATATTCTGTCACTTTGATTTGTATCTAACCATATTAACAAAAAAATGGACCCATATTACCGAAAAATTGTTAATGATTTAAGAACTACAGGAGAAGACGAACAAAAAAAAAAAAATACGAAACAAGATTCAACCCAATGGATCTTGAAGAAAATTTGTTCAAGCAAAAATACAAATTTTCAAAAGCCATATTTGTTTTTTTTTTTATTTGACACAAAATTTTTGAATTAAATTTGTCAAAAATGTCAAAAAGGGAAATTTAAAGATATTTTTTTGTACTAGATTTGGAATTCCCTTAAGCTTTTTGACATTAACCGTGTTTAGTTAAGCATCAAAGAAAAAATGATTATAAATCCAAATTTAATCAACGTTGTTTAAAGGCTGATTAAATATTTAAGCAAGCTTAACTAAACAACCTCTGAGAACCATTTTAAGAAAATCTAATAAATGCGGCAGGTATTTATCAGATTCTCCTTATACACCTCTATACAGTATATTAGCTATGCTTTGAATAAGCTCTTATGTTAGGTTGAATAAATTCTTATTTATAAAAACTTGTTCAATATAGCATAGTTATGTTAGATATCTGTCAAAAAAAAGTACCAAAACGATGATCTACTACATCCGACAGACATTTGAATTAAAAAATATATTATTTCCTGTCAGCAGTTGATGTGTTTGAATGAAATTTGTTTCATATTTTTCTTAGAAAGTAGTGTCCGTAGCTTAGTGGTAAGGTGCGTTGGCTGCTAAGCAGAACGTCGTGGGTTCGAATCCTACTCGGGCCCAAAGTTTTTATTTCATCTTTCACGGACACTGCCTCTTGCGAAGAACTGACAAAACTTCCAAGAGTATCATCTGTCATGAAAAAGTGCTTCTCAACTTTGCCGTTCGGAATCGGCGTAAGATTGTAGGTCCCCTCAATTCTTCACACGCACATAGAGAATTGTTGATGAGAGTAAGCCACTTAGGCCTTGGCTCTTTAAGAGCTGTCGCGCCACCCAATTTATTTTATTTTTTTATTTTTCTTAGAAAATCCATTTTTATTTAAAAATTCTTTTTCACGAATAGTCATTGGGTCAAACTGTTTTTTTATAAAGTTTAGGCCTCCAGGAAAGCGATTTTATGTCATTCACAACATTGCTAAATTGGTATGGCATTTTTAGTTGCTGACAAGATTCAAATAAAAATCAAATTTCTTGACAGATTATGATGATAATTAATAATTTTTGCTTTATTGACGTATGATGTGTGACACATACCTTATTACTAATTATATAGTACCTTATAATAAGCTTTATACAACCCTAAACATTTGTATAGCTTATTAAATCCCTATGCAGTGTAGCTAAAACTTTATAAATAAGGATTTTCCTTATACAGGGATTATAATTCTTATAATAGGTCTATGTTCGGTTTATAAATAAGGCTGATAATAAATAAATATGCTTATATTTCAGATCTTGTGTGGAAACTATACTTTTCTCCCTTACAAACTTTGCGAAGAAGGCTTTTGCTATGTGACAACTTTTCACAAGGAAGCGGGAGACTTGAAGCAATCATCACTTTCGTCTAGATTGCGGCAAATACTTGAAGATGTTGAAGTTCAATCAAAGTATGTTACAAGATTTCATTCAACTAAATCATTCTAATATTACTGAGATTGAAAGTAGGTACCACGGTTTTCCACTTAGTCCCCGCAAAAGAATTTTTTGATTTTTGTTGTTATACCAATATAATATTCAAAATGCAAGGTTTATTTAGAGAAAAAAAAAAAAAACTCGTAATGATGATCCAACTACCGTAAATGTAACATAAATGCAAGAAAACGTGCTAAGGTTAAAATGCGGGATATCAGAAAATCGTGGACAGGTTTGCGCTTATTACCAAAGGTCAGTTTGACGTTTTGAGATCTCATTTGGTGTCATCAAATAATAAGTGCTTTTTTTGGCAAATCAGAGTTAAGTAGGATACAACAACAAAAAAAAAAAAAACCCATCCTATCCTTGTTGTGCGACGTCCGACACTCCGACGTTTTGGTTTTTGTTGTTTTTTTCTCTTTCTATGTCCATATGCTTTCAGAGCCATGTATCAATGTATATTTTCTATGTATTTATATATATATTTTTTGAACTTTCTTAATATTACATTTGTATAACATTTTTTATTTAAATGGTATAAAAATATATATTATATTTTTCTTACACTAATTTTTTAATTTTTTAACTTTTAATTTTGTGTATATAATAATAAATTGATAATAATTTATATATATTTTTTATATGTAATTTTTGTTTTATACATTTTGGTCCAGATAAATGTGTGTTGCAAATAGTAGTTTATTTTCGTCAGTTTGTTTTTGTTATTCCTGGAAATATAATATTCATATTTACATGTTCTTGAATACTGCATACCCAAAATAGATTTAAAACGTCAAGGGATAACTTTATTTCTTTTAATTTATTTAGGGAATGGTGCAATAAAAATCGTCTTGTTTTAAGTGTTGACAAATGTAAAACCATGAGTTTTACACGCAAACAAAATCCAATTATTTTTGATTATATGTTTGATTCTTGTCCATTAACTAGAGTATCTATTTTTTCTGACATGGGAGTAGTTTTAGATTCCAAACATACATTTACTGATCATATAAATTTTGTAGTTAAAAAAGCAAATAGAGTCCTTGGGTTCATTAAGAGGTTTGGTCGTGATTTCCGTGATCTTTACGTACTAAAATTACTTTTTATTTCTTTCGTTAGACCAACTCTCGAATTAGCCTGTGTAGTGTGGGCACCTTATTATTCTGTACACATAGTTAGAATTGAAGCGATTCAGAGAAGATTCATGCGTTTTTGTCTCCATACTCTTCCTTGGTTTTGTCGAATTACTCTGCCCCCGTATTCTCAAAGACTTTCTTTCATTAACCTGCCTTCTTTGTCAAACCATAGGAAATACCTTCAATTTTGTTTCATAGTTAAAATAATAAATGGAGCTATATCATCTCCATCAGTCCTTCTTCATTTCAATTTCAGTTTCAGTCGGTCGGTCAAGCATACGACTACAAAGACCTATTAACAAAATTTTTAGCAGATCGAACTTTGGTGCGCATAGCCCTCTAAATCAACTAATTGATTTATATAATAAATTTCACTTTCACTTTTAAATAAATTAAATAAATTGCTTTAGTTGGTATGTACGTGCATATAGGAATTGCTGGCTCTACATTAAGCAGGTTAATATGTATGTAGTCTTACATGCCAAGCTCTATTAAAGATCATCAGGGCTTTCCTTTTACATCACCTATATCATCACTGTTTGCATACACAACAAAAGAACTGCCACCGAATTCCTCAAAGCTTTCACAAATATTAACATCTATGTGTGCATTTGTATATATGCACTTCTAAACATGCAGATGATCAGAGTTACCATTAGGACCCATTTTCGATAAGATGCCTTATTTGTTTTTTTTTTTTTTTAATTTTACTCATTTCTTAAAGTTTATGTAGTGTCCGTAGCTTAGTGGTAAGGTGCGTTGGCTGCTAAGCAGAACGTCGTGGGTTCGAGTCCTACTCGTGCCCATAAGGTTCTTATTTCATCTTTCACATGCAGTGCCTCTTGCGAAAAACTGACAAATTTCCAAGAGTCATGAAAAACTGCTTCTCAACTTTGCCGTCCGGAATCGGCGTTAAATTGTAGGCCCCATCAATTCTTCAAACGCACCTAGAGAATTGTAGATGAGAGTAAGGCCTTTTATAATACTATATGTGTGATGATTTTGTATAATGATTTGTGTGATTTTGATTTGATTTTATGATTTTGGTTTTTTTACAATGTATGATGGCTAACCGAACTTGTTGACCACTACTTGTAGAATGATTTAGCAATTCAGTTATATTACAATACGGCAAGCTTAGTTTACACTCATGCCAAAAGCACGAAAGCGACAGATAAGAGAATGTGCAAAAACCAGTACAGTATTATGATTGATTGCAAGATTTGCAAGTTATACAAACATGTATGCATATTATGAGCAATGAGCATATAATTATATTAAGTTGAGAGCAACTATTAGTTTTATATTAAAATGCTTAATATGAATAGGGTATGGCGTGCGCTGTTTGTAATTCTTTGGGGCCAGTTATAGCGATCATTGGTTTTCATCAACAAAAATTGGAACAGGAGGAATCTGATTTTTTTTTCCTGATGAGCGTTTATAGCAAACAGGAAATTTACAGTTGTTATTGCTATTGTTTATTGTATTTGAAATTAAGTTGCTTGTACCATGACTCGTTCAAAAAATAAAAAATTATTGTTGATTGCGAAAGCTTAAGGCGAAAGAATAATAATAAGAATACGAAGGTTTCAAGTTCACCCGCTTTTTCGTATTTTCACATATTCCCCATGTGTGTATATTTCACATTGATGGATAGGCTCAACATCGTATCAAGTGTTTTGAAAATTTTCGGATGAGTGGTCAACAATTCCATTTTATATACTCAAAAATACAAAGTGATTTCCAGCTCAGATTCAATTTATACAGAAATGATAATGTAAACGCAGAAGAGAAACTAATTTTGACTTTAAGGTAAGGAAAATGAATATTATTTGGAAATTTTCATGACTCTCATCGTTTCAGATTCCTTGCTACGGGGGCAAGTTTTGCAGACTTGTCATTTCGATTTTTAATTGGGCAAACAACGACGATAAGAAAATGTATCATTCAAACGATACGCGCCATCAACAAACACTTTACAAATTTGGTAATACTAGTCGCTGATAGCCCAAATTTCTGGAAAAAAGTTTTACTTGAAATTCTACTGAATTGGGACTTTCCCAATTGTTTGGGGGCAGTTGATGGAAAACGTATAAAAATGTTTGCCCGGAGAATTCAATTATAAGAAATGTTTCTCAACAATTTTGATGGCAGTGGTTAATGCCAATTACAAATTGCTCATGGTCAAAATTGGAGCTAACGGATCTAATGCAGACTTGACTATTTTTTCGTCATATAACTTTTGCCGAGCTTGGATAAGCAACCCAAGGTCATCATTTCTGGCTGGATGGCTTCGTCAATAAGCAAAATATGCGTTATTGGTCAGGCAGCAATCCACATATGCTTCACGAGGCACCATGACATCCCAAAAATATCACTGTTTGGTGCGGTTTACATGCTGGTGGTGTCATTGGGTCGTACTTCTTCCGGGATGATGAAGACCGGCACGTTATTGTGAATGGGAATCGCTACCGCTCAATGCTAACCGATTATTTTTGGAATGAATTGGATTATATGGACTTGGACGATATGTGGTTTCAACAGAACGGTGCCACATGCCACACAGCGGGCCAAACAATCGAATTATTGAGAACGAAGTTCGATGAGCGCATTATCTCCAGAAATGGACCTGTGAATTGGCCGCCTCGTTCATGCGATTTAACGTCGTTAGACTATTTCCTGTGGGGCTACGTCAAATCTATGGTTTATGCCAACAAGCCAGCGACGATTGATGAACTTCGTACGAATATCGAACGTGAAATTGCAGCAGTATCGGCCGATTTGTGCTTGAAAACCGTCGAAAATTGGGTTCAGCGTCTGGATTTCTGCAAGCGTGCCCGTCGTGGCCATGCAAAAGAAGTCGAATTCCATACATAATGGCATCAAATGTACTTTCAAAACGTCCCTATTGAAAAACCCTTTACATATTATATTGATTAAATTTATGAACGTGCATATCGTATTTTCTTCAATGAATATACCAAAACAAAAAAACTACTAATTTTGCCCTGAATACAGAATAGTATGTCCTACGATGCCTCTTTTGCTTGTTGCTGTATCCTGGGTCGTGTTTGGCATACAGGGAGACACAAATGGTTTTTTTTACCTCGATGCGATGATGAGTTTGGTTTCAAACTCTTTTCTTTTCTTGTTTTTTTTTTTACTGCTTTTCCAGTTGGGAACTCATTTTCTATTATATGTATTTTGATCAATATAAATAAATTCATATTAAATTTATACCACAAATTTAATTCGTATTTACGTTCTGTTGTTTTTGTTTATCTTCTCCGAAACAAACAAGCAAATAATCCACCGCCACAATATAATTTGTTTGAATGAAAATTTACAAGTTTACAGTTCAAGTTTTAAATTAAAAATTAAAATTAAAATTAACTTTGGGCACAGTTTCTATTTTCTTTTAATATTGTTGTATTATCTTCTATGATTTAAATTAATATTCAATATAATACTTTTACTTGTTAAAAACTTGGCCTTCTAGTAGATCTCATTACTTTTGGTGGCTGACTTTTTACACAGTGTTGTTCGCTCATAAGAGAATTTGGCTCTATGTTTACATTTTATGTTTTTGTCTGATTTCACATCTTTTTGCAAAGTTTTTTTTTTATGGAATGGAAGCATGAACCTCGGCGGAGCCGCTTGCCAGGTCAATACAGAAATATGACGAGCATCCGAAAGAGCTCGTTTATGGCTGGTTTATCCCCCAGCCTCTCATTCATCGGCACGGTTTTCTTACAAAGTACGCTCACACCACCACTGAAATTAGGAATCTCTTAACTATGATTATTTTGGGTTTCCGAACGTTGTACTTTTGAGGAGTTACGAACAATTCAGAGACCCAGCTTAATCTTAGCTGATCTCCATCCTGCGCCAAAAACGCACAGGACTTCTATGGTGATCATTGCCCACGCGGCACCCACTTGGAGGGTTTGAATAAGGATTTTTGCCAGGCAAAAAAAAAATAATAATAATAATAAAAGGCATAATATGAGCATTTTTGAAGTCTTTTTAAAAAGCGTCTTAACGTATGTAAGAAAAATCTATTTATTTCTAGCAGTTTTGGTATGCTTTCTTTTAGTTGGTGCGACTGATTTGCGCTTCAATTTGTACTTATACTATCTTATATTCAACCGTAGCCCTATACGAATTTCGAATTTAAAAGTTTCAACTATTTGGATAAAGTGGGCAGATACCACTCTCCTTAATGAAGATAGAATTTGTTCTTATTTTTTTCATTTTATTGAACCAAAACTTTACAAGAATTCCAAATTTCAACATCCTACGACCTTTTTAAGATAGTGGGCGGAAACCACTCCCCTAAATGAAACCAAAATGTTTTACTTATATTTGTCCTTATATTCAACCAAACCCTATTAGAATTCCGAATTTCATGATCCTACACCAGTTTTATAAAGTGGGCGGACACCACGCCCCTGAATGAGCAAATTGAAATTTTCTATTTTTTCCTTTGTATATACCCAAAAACCTACCATTGTACCAATTTTCAAGATTCTGCTATTGTTAGAATTGTGATGATCAGTGAGTTAGTGAGTCAAATACGGTTTTTGAAATGTCTATTGTTCAATATCTCAGGAAGTAGTGGGCCTTTGTGCCCATGAAATTAATACATAATTCAAATTTAAAGCTTCTAATTGTATGGGTTCAAAAGTTATGAGGGGTTAAAAATGTGCTTGCGTTCCATCCTGTAAAAAGGGAGTATTGCTAGAACTTGGCTTAGCACTACCGTGCCCTTTGATCAAAACTACTACTTCATCAGAAATTTGTGTGTAGTTAATTAATGGTTTTTCCTTATTAAGATTTTTAACTAATAAATAAGGTATAACTATGTAGGTTCATATTACAAAACGATGCAAGGAACTAACTTCACTGGCCTATAGCTTCACATGGGAATATACTTCGCGTTATTCAAAGATTTAAAGAGAAACAAGTAGTCATTAACAAAGGGGCGATTGTATATCCCTCATCTGCCAACAGAACTGAACTAATTGAATTTCTTAAAATTGGTTCAAGAAATCTTTTTGTTGGCTTAGCCATTCAACATTTTCTATTTCAAAGCGGTAGATCATTTTGAAATTATTTGTCGCTGGAGATCTTCATTCCTTGCAAACTTTTCAGTATTAATGTGCAAAAACGCGGCCATGTGATAAGAATATTGATTTGCAAATGAAAATGTTCCTTTCAAACACCCAAAAGTATACCTTCTATTAGTAAAAGGTTTTTATGCATAGCACTTTAAGTATTAGTACAAAAATTCATCCATACCTAGTAAATACTTTTACTTCTAGCAAAATCTTTTATTCAAGCATTTACTTGAAGTTCATGCATACGAAAAAAAGGAAATACTGTAATATTTGGCTTGGTCCGACAATTAAAACTTATTAACTTCTCAAATAAAACACAAATTCACTTTATTCAAATCACTCACAAACTTATTTATTCAACACTTTCAATTATTACTTTCAAACACAGTGTCTTTACTTTATCGCAATTCACAATCAATTGAGCTTGCTTCTCCACCAAGGGGCTATTTATATAACTGAAATAGGTTCGAGAAACAACTAGGTTCTTGTAGGTGCTGAACGTTCTTGATGCTTAACGAAGTTTTCCTCTTAACCACTAGAGTTTCCCCTACGCTAAAAGAGTGTATACACAAATTACTTACAACTACAAATAAAACTTTTGCTCCATAACTATTCAGCTGTAACACAATATTAGAGTGATAGAGATAAATAGGGTATACACATTACAGTATATAAACATTACAATAAAGATAGGCATACAGAGATATAGAAAGGCAGAGCTTTAAAGTGTATACACGTTTCAATACTATCTAAATTGACTATTAAAAACATTTACTACCGTTTATGCATGTGCCCCAATGATTTTCAGACCTGGCAATCGTTAGACGTAGCTTAAGTCATTCAAATTTTTGATAAGTTGAAATGAAATAATAAACAGAAAAATAAAAAAAATATCAAATTTTGCTTACGTCAGATTTTGCTGTTTTATACAGCAATTGACAAGAATTAAAATATTAGGTCCGTTCGCGTACCCTCCTAAAACAGTCAAATGTTACGAAAAATTACGAAATTTAACCAAATCCTGTTCGCGTACTCAAAAATTTGGCAATTTTTCGTAAAAGAGAGCGCTGACGAGAGAGTAAAATATTTCCCCAACCTACGAATTTTAGCCCAAGAAATTTCTTTGGGCTGATTTGTGAAAAGTGTCAAATTTGATTGAAAGAAGCAAATAAATAAATAAATTCAAATTCAAAGTCTCAATTTTCATAGAAAAAAACTTGACAGATAAAATGTGGGCAAAATTTGTTGTTTTCCCGTTCGCTTACTTTTTTGTAGTTTTGTTTTTCTGTGAGAGAATTTTACCCCCACTCCTTAAATTGTCTCGTCCTACGAATTTTAGTGCAGAAAGAACGCGAACGGACCTATTAATTATTGAATTTAACAGATACATTGAGTTGTAGTTTTTTATTCGCACTTGAATCCTGCTTGCTACTGAGTATTGAAAAAAAAAAACACGATTATAGAATATTGATACTTCTTAATGATCTAAAATATCAACACGCCGTTAATACAAATTGTTGTTTATTTTTTTCCGTAGGGTGCATATGAGAGAAAAGTTCTTAGCTGATCTTCGCTGTGTCAGAGAAGAGTGTGCATCTAACACCCAAAAGCTAACAACAATTTTAATGAAAATGCGCAAGAGACTCGATGATCCTCATGTTTTATCTGGAGAGGTTGTTCATAGTTTTATGTGTTCGCTTCGTGATGTACAGGATTACGATTCGATGGTCCGACTAGTCGATGATTTAAAAAAAATTCCCAACGCAAGAAAATATGTTGAAACCGGAAATATGCATTTCCTTTATGCTTTTGCCCTTAATAGAAGAAACATGAAGGGTGACAGAGAAAAAGCATTGGAGTCATCTCTTAAAGCACTAGCGAAAAAAGAAAATGAGTTCCCGGATATGCTTTGCCTATGTGGAAGAATTTACAAAGATATATTTGTAGAATCAGGTTATACTGACACAAATAGTTTGAAAAATGCTATCAAGTGGTATAGGCAAAGTTTTGAAATTCAGCCGAATGAATATGCTGGAATTAATCTTGCAACGCTTTTAGTTATCGACGGAAAGGAATTCAGTAATACAGAAGAATTACAACACATAGCCATGACGCTTAACAATTTGATCGGCAAAAAGGGAAGCTTGTCATCATTGAAAGAATATTGGGATGTAGCTACATTTTTCGAAATATCTGTGCTAGCAGAAGATTATACTAAAGCTATTCAATCTGCAGAGTGTATGTTTAAGCTGCAACCACCAAATTGGTACATTAAATCAACCATCGGAAATATTGCTTTAATTCATCGTTTTCGAAAAAAGAAAAAAGAGAGTCACCACTTGTGTGATGTTAAAGAACAAGTTTTTCAGTTTTGGATGGACTTTTTCTTGGAAGCCACATGTACAGAAGCTCAAAACAATATACGGTTTCCAATTTTGGCAAGTACAATTTTTTAAAAATATTTTATTCTACATACCAAATAAAGGGTGGTTCGTCGTTAATTCTTATACTTAATGTACGTGATCTTCTGAGATGATTGGTTTGAAAAAAGAACTTTCAGAATTTGTTTATAATATTAAAAATGAAATTATTTTTTGGTCATGTTTCACAGTTTTTTTTTAATAAAAAGAAATGCTTTTTT
The DNA here is from genome assembly GCA_920937365.1 of Sphaerophoria rueppellii. Lineage (NCBI taxonomy): Eukaryota > Metazoa > Arthropoda > Insecta > Diptera > Syrphidae > Sphaerophoria > Sphaerophoria rueppellii. Next base: position 55,098,276 of record CAKKXW010000005.1, read on the forward strand.
CTTCTTACGGTATAAATACCTTATGTTATACAATATTTGTTGCTTTAAAGATTAGAGCCGTGTCCGAATTTCATTCAAATGTGTTTTAAAACTTGAAGTTTGGTTAAATTTTGACACTACGCTACGTGTTGTATTAATGTGTTCAAATTTTACTAGCTGCGGAGCAAGTTAAAATATGACACAGTGGTTAAATTTTACCAGCATTTTTACGCAATTCGAAGAGGGCCTTAATTAAAATTTCTCGTTTGAATTCATTTATGATGTATGCTCAATGCACATGAAAAGGAAGGGGTCTGATAGAAAGCAGCATTCAACGCCAATTTGGGGATGAATACGCTGCCTTTCCTCCTCTCCATCGCTGAGGTTTATGGACATCTTTTTTAAAGCATCTCAATGATGGGCAAAGCTATATCGCTGGTATGTTATTCTCAGCTGATATGATATGATCTGAACCTGGAAATTTATAAGGTTCGAAACTATTCAGAGCCCATGTCAATTTTCAATGCTTCTTTTGTAACTAGACCTTGAATTAAGACTAAATACCAGACCTGGGAGGGTTTGTTTGATTAACGGATTTATAGCTATCCAGGAGCAGGTTTAGCGTTTCTTCGCAAGAGTTAGTCCATCTATAAATACCATCTGAGTTTTTAAGACAACTGAGCATGGTTTGATTTGTCGAGAGAATCGTCCTTAATCTCGATGCCTCCGAAGATTCTTCTACTGAGCCACGGAAGGATCTCTTAACTATTCTTAATTAATTTTTTATACTTTTTGACGGAATCCTTATAGGAATCCCAATCTTGGGGGTATCTAGGATTTTTTGCAAGATTGTAAAGTCTTCTACAACCTTTCCTAAGTTTTTCTAGTCCAGCAGCCCACCAGTATGCTTTCCTCTTTCCCCGCACTATAGTAAGGAGGCAGGCTTTTTCCATGGCCTTATTGAGGGCTGCTGTAATCTTCGACTTTTGGTCGCCTTTTTGGTCGAGTTCAAGAGTGCAAAAGGGAGGATGAAAAAGTTACGGTTTAATCAGACTTTTTAGGGTTGTCCTATTTTATTTTGGCCTATCTGTATTTCGATAATTCTGGAATTGGATTGGTTTTGGGGTTTCTACGATAAGGGTGAATTGGATGAATTTGTGGTCGGAGAACGAGTGCTCCTTTGATACTCTCCAATTCAATATTTTATTCGAAAGATGAATCGAGTCAAGTGTGATGTAGGACTTCTTGTCGCTTTTTAGTTACGAAGGCGGGTTCATTACCTACGTTACTTATTACTAAATTAGTTTTTAAAATGTAATCAAAAAGAGACCCACCTCTGTCATCCTGTGTTATTTTCTGATGTTGGCATCATAAATTATAAACAAATTAAAATTGAATTTCTTAATATTTGTATACGAATACTTTACCTTTTAAAGCTCCAAAACTAATGAATTATAGTTCAGAAAGTGGTTTTTTTTTTTTATCAAGAATAATCTATACACTTGTAAATATAAATACACGTGAAATTATACACATGTAATTATAAATACATACACGGGCTCATACTCGGATAGTTTAATTTCCCGTGTATCATATAGGGCTATAGTTTTTATTTTGAAAGTCCACTTCACACAAATTGCCTCCTAGGAGCCAGATCAACAAATCCCCAAATGCCGTTTTCTTGATGTGAGTTAATTTCTTCTTGCATTGCAGGCATCTGCTGCTTCTCTTTTGACTCTCGTCCACTACCTTCTGTTGATCGATTTGAAATACGTACTTCGGATTTTTGATCTTTATTAGATTCACTTTACTTCTTCCGCTCTGACCTTCGTGCATTATCTCCTCCTGAATGGATTATTGTATTTTTTATTTCATTTTTCCTATTAGGCTTTTAGCAGGAGTTATATCTCAGCTTATGATTACATTTTGCGAATGTTTGTCAAAGCACCTGTATCCTTTAGAACGTCATCACTGGTTTTAAAGCTCTAAGTTGTGTTCTTGTCACGCTCCTTATTATTTTTAGAATTATTATATTTTTTTATATTTGAATTAATTGTAATCTTTTACTGGAGTGACGGAAATTTTTTATTTGGTGATTTTACTCGGTTTTGAGTTATTCATCAAGTAAGTTTCGTTTTGTAATACAATTATTATTATTTTCTTGTCAAGTGTTAGTTCATTAAAAAGAATCCTATCCCATTCCCCTCATTTAATTTTTTCTTAATCACTAGCCTTCACCTCTTTAAACTGAATTTCATAGCTTTAACCGTTTAAAGCTTTATTCAGCAAATATTTTTTTCTTAACTCTAATAGGGATTGCTCATTTTATAAGGGACATCCGGCCCGGAGTGTACACCAATGAGTTTGATATTAAATTAAAAGTTGTTCTAAGCTGGATACATCTGCAATCGGTAACCCATGGGAGATCTGAGATATTTGAGATTGAAGTTCGAAAAGTGCAAACATTAAAAGTCAGCACTTTTTCGACATAAATGCCTATATCTTTGGAAGTAAGAAAGCTAGAAAAATCACAGTAGTATCAAATTAAACAAACAAAATTAAAGTGAAACAACAGTTACATTTGTATGATTTATATGTATTGAGATATTATTAATTGAAGCCTTGAAAAACAGCAGTTTTTAGGCAAACTTTTGTGGAATAATATCTTTTAAAATTCAATGACGACATTTATTTCTTTTAACACCGTTAAGTAGCCTAGTTCACATCCTTTATCTTTATATACAATATATCTGTTTTTAATTTTTAAACACCAGGAGAGGAAATAACGGTACTTTATTTTCTTCTCAATTTGTTCGATCAGTGATGCAACTCAATAAAAAAGTAGTAAAGTGTCACTCCTATTGTTGGTTTTCTTTTAAATGCATTTTTTCGGGTTATACTTATGCAAGGCACTGTATGTTCTCCTGACTTAAGCTAGTTTCAAAAATACTCACAATCCAATTCCAGTCTTAAAATATCTCTGCAATTTTTAAAAAGGGTGACCCTATTTTACCTGAAAACTATAGAGACATCTCTGTGCTAAGTTCTCTAAGGAAATTATTCACCCAGTAAGTGGGTGGAACAAAACAACAAAATAATTTGCTTTCAGGCGGGCTTTCGAGCTAATCTTTCGACAGTTTAGATGCGTGGAGACGCGTTGTCTACGAATGTATATCTACTATTGATGATCACTTGTTCCAAAGCTATCTAGATAGGGCGAGGGAGTCTGTGTCGAGCTCAATTTACAGTAAACTTAACCTCAGTCTCGGGACCAGTGCTGTCGTTTCAAAAATTTCGTGGGGAGTATTTTTGAATCAATTTAAGGAGTATTTTCTCTATTTGAGTAGTATATTTTTTTAACTATAGGTACGTAACCCGATAAATTGCCTCCGCAAAAGAGTATCACTTATAATGGGTTTTGCGATCGTTTTGAAGTTTCAAAAATGATATAGTTGAAGTTTATAAATAGACGATAGTTTCTTACAAATTTGTAGGTGTGCGATAATAGGAACCTTTTACTTAATCGAAGTTGATATCAACTTAAGAATCCTATCGTTAAATTTCGATTTCATTTATTGTCTTCATTAGAGTTTTTCTCAACTGCAAAAAAAAACTGAGTTAGACCATTAAACATACAATTTTCTGTCAGATCTTGCATATAGTAAGACACTTATTTTTTTAATTAAACAAATATCAAAGTTATCATTTAAAGTAAAGAGAAAATTAACAAGGCTTGGGCTTTGACAGTATGGATAGGGTAAGGAAAGAAAAAGTTTGTCTGTAGGTATGTGCACAATTATTTTTTGCCTTTATTTTTTAGGGTTTATCCTCTTTTCCAAGAGATATTTCTTTGATTGGCGGGTCTTCGAACACAAAAGGAAATTTCTATATCGTCTTTTTGGCCCGGGAACTACATTATAATATATTGGTACTTCATAGAAAACACTTTTCCCGAAAAGAATATATTATGTCAGCAATATATGCTTTATAATGAAGAGGTATTTGTCTTCTTTTTTCTTTTTGATTCAGAATTTTATCGCGCAGTAGTTTTTACTGTCTCCAAAAGCAACAATAAATCATATTCTTAACATAATCTACTCCAAATTGTTATGAATTTCCTAGTGGACACCTACTTCTTTCAAATTCAAAACTCTGATTTGAAAGTTACGTAAGTTAAAAAAAAAAAAAAAAACAATTCTCAGCTTGACTTTACAATTCAAATCTAGAGTTTGTAAACTGCAAAGGTTCACAAGTTGAAAAAGTGAAGAAAACTGCTCAAAATCAGTTGTTTTTGCCTATAATTCTTTTTAGCATGCTTCCAACTTTGCTGACGAATTCACATTTAAAATTTCCCCAAGTTGTCCTTTAATTATAAATATTACGAGGGAATTGCACAGAAAACATCGCTTCAGATTTGAAAAAGTTGAATGCTGTCCTGCGACAAAGGTTTTTTAAGTAAAAGGGTCAGGTTTACAGTTCTATTTGTAGTTATAATTCCACCACTTGAATTTTATTTATTTCATTACAAAATTATATCTAATTTTCAACTTTTACCTTTATATTAATGCTTACAATATCGTGATCCAAAATCATAAACGAAACTACAAATGCAGACTAAGTGATCAATGAAAGCGTGTTTCAAAAAATGCTGGCTCATTTTTTTCACATTTTCGAGTAACTAAGGTATCGAAATAGGCGTGTAGTGCCTTAAAATAATTGGCAATTTTGGTAAATTGGTTACTATGACTTAAATTTAGACCAACAATCTCACTCATTGAATTGAGCTAGGAGATGTGAGAATATTGATTTTCGTCTCTTGTTTTATCTCATAATATATGGAAGATATTTTATTCACTGAGTTTGGGGAGTATATTTCGTCCATGGGTAGTAGAGTAGTATTTGACTCTCGAAAGGAGTAAAATACTACTATAGTAGCAAAAACGACAGCAGTGCTCGGGACTTCTTGCATTTATTTTTTTTTTATTAAATGTATTTTTGATAAATTTTAAATATATCTTACTTTCTCTCACTTAATGTTTAGTTTAGAAAAATATTCCGGTAGACGGTCCATGAGCCATGCTTGTAATCTTTAGTTTTAAGTTTGTTAACTTTTGAATTGAAAAAAAAAAAAAAATACTCACAATAATAGCACAGCTTGAATTTTTAATTTTGTATGAATTTCTAGCATTTGAAAGATGACATTCTTTTTATTATTCTTTTTTAGGTTTTCGAGCCCCAGAAAATAAACATGCCGAGTTATTTGACAATAAATATGGGTGCAGATGAAAAATCAATACAAATTGTAAATCTTTGCATAAATCACTTAGATAATTCATGCAAGAAAGTTCATGATTTTGTTTTCACTGCCAGTCAAATTAAATCAGTTAGCTTATATAAACGTGATGAAAGATGTGCATATTTATATGTTCACCAGAATTCTGACGATTTTCAAATATTTTTTCCGACAACGAGCTGCCGAAAAAAATTTTATGAGCTCATTTTAGAAATGGTATCGGACGAAAAAGTTTTTGTAAATCTTTCTGTCAATGAAACACAAATTAAGGTATATAATTTTCAAACAATTTAATTCTTTATAAACGTCTGATATTTTCAGTATGAATATGATCTTGATGATCAAAGTAGAAAAATTATATTAGGCAAAGGAACATACGGAGTAGTTTATGCTGCTCGTGATCTTCAAACACAAGTACGGATAGCGGTTAAAGAAATCCCAGAAAAGAATTCTCAGGACGTTCAACCCTTACATGAAGAAATTAAACTCCATTCACAGCTACGTCATAGAAACATTGTGCAGGTAAATTACATATTTTATTTTAAATTATAAGGTTAAAATTTTGACTTCGCTTGTTAAGTACTTAGGTTCAGTGTCCGAAGATGGATATTTTAAAATATTTATGGAACAAGTTCCTGGTGGATCACTTTCAGCTCTTCTTCGAGAGAAGTGGGGACCTCTTAAGGATAGTGAATCAACTATGGCATTTTATTCAAAACAGATACTTGAAGGTCTTCGATATCTGCACGAACAGAAAATTGTACATCGGGATATAAAGGGTGATAACGTACTTGTTAATACTTATAGTGGTGTTGTAAAAATATCAGACTTTGGCACATCAAAACGACTCGCGGGGTTAAATCCAATTGTTGAAACTTTTACGGGAACCTTACAATATATGGCTCCAGAAGTAATTGATCAAGGATTGCGAGGATATGGACCTGCTGCTGATATTTGGTCCTTTGGTTGTACGAATGTAGAGATGGCAACAGGTAAACCACCGTTTATTGAACTGGGTTCAGCGGAAGCTGCTTTGTTCAAAGTTGGTTTTTATAAAAAACACCCAAAAATACCACCTGAATTATCGCCAATGGCTCAAAAATTTATTCTACGTTGCTTTGAAGTAAATGTCTTGGATCGGCCAACAGCCTTACAGCTTCTTGAAGATCCATTTATATCTGAGTAAGTGTTTTTTTTTCTATCTAGACATAAAACCTACAAAGCCCAACTTGAAAAAAGAACGCATTACAAAAATCGAGTGAAGTTTTGAAAATTCGTAATGATTTCTAATTGTTTTTTCGTCTTAAAGCACAAACAAGACAAATCTTTTAATGTGACAAGCGATGAGAATTGAGTAAGTGTGACAAATATGGCCTACGACAGAATCTTCCTAACCAAAACGCACAGCGAAATATAAAATAAGGTACTGAGATCGTATTCATACGGTTTTGCCTCAGTTTTTCGTGGTGAATGTGAGACAAGTTTATACCCTAGAAATATAACCGTTACAAAATATATAAAATAAAATAATTCAATTCTTAGAATTCCAACTTCCATCTTGCGACCATTATGTCAGCAAACGTCATTATCTTACATGATATTATACGGTGACAAAGTTCACACCATAAACATCAATTCGAGCCGAAGCACCACCTTGCAACCATATGTATGTCAGCAAACATCATCACTATCTTACAAGCAGAGTGTGGCATTATTCGAATAAATTGTTATTAAGATAATTATTCCAATAAAAAGTTATTCTTTTGGGCTCGTTCCGAGCAGCTGGAAAACAGCATTTGTCCAGCCTATCCGAATCTTCTTCTCCCTCTAATTATCGTCCGATTGCACTTTCGTCCCTTCTTTCTATGTTCATGGAAACGCTGATAAACTATCAGCTTAAGAAATATCTCAAAGACCGAAAGCTTCTTAATGACCGGCAGTACGGCTTTCGCAGATACAGGTCCACTGGTGATTTGACGGTTTATCTCACCTAACAGTGGAACAAATCTTTACATCGTTTTGGAGAAAGTAAGATTGTTGCACTTGATATTTCAAAGGCATTTGATAAAATCTGTTTTATCGAAAATGCGTGCCTTCGGTATCGAAGACACCCTTCTTCGTTGGATTAGAAACATTCTTTCGAATCGGTCAATACAAGTTGTATTGGACGGATTCAAGTCTAAAACCTACAACATAAATGCTGGTGTGCCCCAGGGCTCCGTTTTGTCTCCGACCCTCTTCCTCATTTTTATAAATGATCTCTTGTCTGTAACTTCTAATCCAATTCATTGTTTCGCCGACGATAGTAACCTTAGCTTTTCATATTCGTTCCAGACTCACATCCCTCCTCTTCAGATGTGGAACTGCAACGGCAAAGTAAAATGGTACATTTGGTACCAAAAATGCGTAGTGCATTGGCTTCCCAACTGGCTGGTATAAGGTTCAAAATCCAAAGATGATAACTTAAAAATTGTTTCAATTAATAATGAAAAAATAGACAGCATCACTAATGAAAGGAGTCTGAAGATCGGCTTGGCAACCGTGAAATAGCTATAACTCCAGCCAAACAAAAAAAAAAAACGGAACTGACGAAAAAAAGCCATTGGTGGAAGCACCTCTAGAAAAAGTAATTATTCACATACGAAAATTTAAAAGAACTATTCACAGACGCAGGTCGCAACTCATATGAACGGAGTTTTACAAAGAGTTTTGGGAAAATTTCTCGTTTTAACAGTAATTTCGTCCCCAAATCTAACGTTCTTAATTTTCTCTAAAAGTGTGCCTCTCTCTGACCTCTCCATCAGAAGTGGTGGTTTTCGATAGGATTTTCCTGAGTTATCAGGGAAAAAGAAGTAAGGTTCCGGTATTTTAGAGCCAACCCAACTGAGGAAAACCGGAAAAAATTTAAACAAGCAAGGAAGGCCCGCAATGCCCATAATCGTCGGACCAAATTTTTACATGACCTGGGCTCCCTTTTGTCTCCGACCCTCTTCCTCATTTTCATTAATGATCTCTTGGACTAGACAATCCAAAAAATTGTTTCGCTGACGATGGCAACCTTAGGTTTTCTTATTTTTTTCCAGACTCACATCCCTCCTCTTCCGTTATTTAACTGGAACTGTAAAATATGATTAGCTCATTAAACTCTGACTTAAACAGCATTGTACAATTGTTATTTAAAAACCGCGTTGAGTTTAATGCTTCGAAAACTCAATGCTGTCTTGTAACGTTGAAGCGAGGTATACCCCTCTTGCCACTCTCCACGAGTGGCACTTGCATCAATGAGAGCGAACATCTCAAGATTCTCGGTGTGAACATCACTTACAGCACTTGAGCGAGTTCGCCAAAAATGCCGCAAGATGTTTGGGTTTCTTAAGATGGTGCAAGAAATTTTTCTCCCCGTCTGATCTGGCTATTATCTATAAAACCTATATTCGTCCAAAGCTTGAGTACAATTCCCACCTTTCTGCTGGTGCTCCAGCTACTTACTTAAGCCTCTTGGATGGAATTCGAAAAAGTGCTGTAAGAATGATTGGTGATAGAGAGATCACTTACTCATTCACCCCTTTGGAATACCGTCGTAACTTAGCGTGCTTCTAAGAATGCCCATCAGTTTACCCTCGAGCCCAACTTCAGACGCACTCTCAAGTATAAGGGAATCATTTCTAAGCCGTACTACGCGAATGTGGAACTCTCTTCCACATTCTGTCTCTCCCAGTCATTGCTATGTTCAAGAATTTAAGACTAATGTACGCTGACACGTTCTTTCCAAACCCTTCCCTTTTTCATAATGCACTCACTGTGTCTCTGGCATAAAAAGGGTATGAAAATCCCTAGAGTGGGTGCAAATTATAAAAAAAAAATTAGTTGATATATTTTTTTTCATAATCTAATTACAAAAAACAAACAAATGAAGAAAATATATACAAAAAATGTAGATTTTTCATGTTCATAGTTTCGGAATGACTTAGCTTCTCAATATTTTGCATATGCTTTATTCGGTAAATCAGTTTTTAAGACTCTGAAAAAGTGAAAATCATTAAAAAAAAGTGTGCACGACTGGGTCGTACGAACTTGCTCCTGTAGTTCAAAACTGAACTCACAAAAAGTTTTTAAAAATAAAAACATTTAACTAAAAATTCATAAGTAAAAATGTAAATTGAAATATGTACCTTAAAAACACATTTTATTTGAATAAAAAATGAATGCCATAAAATTTAATAAAATTATTGATTTGTCAATGGAGAACCGGCAAAAATGTATGGAAGCTGGCCTAGGAACCAGTAACGACATGATGTATATCAATTGAAAGGTTTTTTTGCGTACTTTATCTTTCGTTTTGACGAGAAGTCCCAAATCACTGTGGGGAAAAAGTTATTGGACTATTAAGTCATTCACAAAAAAATAAGAGTTTTCTTGTTTTCATCATAATAGAAAAGCTTTACAAAGAAAACAGAACAAAACTTCTTTTAAATCTAAGTGCGATAACTTTTTCCCCACAGTGATTTGGGACTTTCGAAGAAGTTTAAAAAAATCGCAGGAGCCACTTTTGAGAAAATTGAAATGTTTGGTTTTTAGTCAAAGAATTGTGTGGTGGCTAGTCTAAATTGTTATCTTTAAAAAAAAATAAATGAAAAAACGACCCACACAAATTCGCTCAAACCTTTAATTTTCAAGTTTGAAGTCAATCGGACCAGTGGTTAAGGCTGTAAATGCGTTTACAGACAGATAGCAGACACTTTTCAACTTTTCTGTCATCGTAATGTCATATTTGATCAAAATCTCAACTTTTTTTACGAATATATATCCTATAAGTCGCGAGTAAAAACTGAAAACTGATATTCTTTGTTTAAACTTATATATATTCTAACAGCACATCCTGTTTATACATTTACAGCAAACACCCCAAACTTCGTGTCGGAAGCAGCCAAAATGAGTTTTGTAGAAGTATATCCGTTCCTACAGAGCGCTCAACAAGCAATTCGGTTGTAGTAGAGAGAAATCATTCAAAAAGCAGTTGCAATACTCCAACCTCCCAAGATCTTGAGTAAGTAACAATTATCGTGAATCTTGCACATTTATAATAAATATTTGCTTCACGTTCTGATCTAAATTAATTTCAATATTGTCAAATGTGTCAAAACAAAGTACAGCTTTTTATGTCATTTATTTATTGTTATTATTATTATTAGTATTATTAGTCTTATTATTATAAGAGTTAAGCGTTTACACTATCTCTACATCTCGTAGGATACCATTCACCTGCTCTTAAGGCTAGGCTCTGATGAGCATGCAGGCATAAGGCCAAACATTTCATCGGCTTGTTGTTGTTCACCTTAAATCAAGGAATTCTCTAACAATCCTGTAGCTATCTAGTATTACAGCTTTTTGCATGTCATCTCTTAACTTTTTTGGTATGTCTTGAGTAATTTTTGATTCAGGCACCATTCCAGTGGTAGTAAGAATGACGGGTATAGCTGTCGCACTGTCTGCTCACCATAGCTCTTTCAACACATTACCCAGGGCCACGTTCTTTTTTAATCTTCGTAATGTAGGTTGAATCCACATTGTTGTTATTTACGACTGCAAAGTCAACAAAGATTATTTTCTTTTGTCGTTTACTGTGGATAACAATATCTGGTCTGTTGAATTTGATACTGGTGTCAGTCAGGACCGTCCTATCCCAGTACACGATATAATATCTGTTTTCTGTAAACGAATTAGGGGTGTACTTAAAATACGGAGTGTAGTTTGGAGATCTTGTCATTACTTACTTACTTAAGTTGGCGCTACAGTCCGTTGTGGACTTGGGCCTCAATCAACAGTCTCCGCCAGCTAGCTCGATCCTTAGCTAGTCGTCTCCAGTTTTGCACTCCAAGTTGATTGAGGTCCTCTTCCACTTGAGTGCGCCACCTGAGTCGCGGTCTTCCTCTCCTCCTACGTCCCTCGGGAATAGTGTCGAAGGCTTTCCGGGCCGGAGCATTGGTGTCCATTCGCTCTAAATGACCGAGCCATCTGAGTCTCTGAACCTTGACCCTTCTGGCTAGGTCCATGTCGTTGTACAACCCGTAAAGTTCGCTGTTGTATCTTCTTCGCCATTCCCCTTCAATGCATACGGGGCCAAAGATGACCCGAAGAACTTTCCTCTCGAAACAGCCTAAGGCACTTTCATCCGATTTTGTCAGGGTCCATGCTTCTGCACCATACAGCAGGACTAGGATGATGAGTGTGTTGTACAGTTTTACCTTAGTTGCTCGAGAGAGGGTTTTTCCACTCAATTGCTTTCTAAGCCCAAAGAAACAGCGATTAGCAAGAGTTATTCTTCGTCTGATCTCGGCGCTGGTGTTATTGCCCGTGTTTATAGCGGAGCCTAGGTAGACAAACTCCTCTACTACCTCGAAGTTATACGTGTCTATTGTGACGTTCTGCCCGAGCCGTCGGTGTTGGGTGCCCTTCCTCGAAGACACAAAGGCGCCATTGACATCACGCTGTGTTCTTCCCATTATATCAATATCATCGGCGTACGCGAGAAGTTGAACAGATTTTTGGAAGATAGTGCCTCTGGTGTTGACGTTGGAGTTCTGCACTATCTTCTCAAGAACGATGTTAAAGAAATCGCATGACAGTGCACCGCCTTGTCTGAATCCTTTTTTGACGTCGAAAGATTCCGTAAGCTCGTTGCCAACCTTGATGGAGCAGCGTGAGTTCTCCATCGTCATTTTGCACAAGCGAACGAGCTTGGCAGGGACGCCAAAACTAGACATAGCTTTGTACAGTTCGTCTCTGTAGATGCTGATCTTGTCATTAGTCCACATTTTTTGAGAAGATCCTGATGAACAATTTTACCTATGTTACCATGCCTCCGTTTGTTCGAGTTGCTAGCTAGGTTGGCACAGTAAACAAGAATATATTGTACTGTTTCATGTACAGCTCCACAACGTCGGCAGTTATCTGTTTGAATGGTTTGATCGTTCACGATATATTTCAGGTAGTTTCTTGTTGGTATGACTTGATCTTGAATGGCTATCGTGAACCCTTCTGTTTCTGGATATAACTTTCCGAATCGAAGCCAGGAATTCGACATTTCTTCGTTGACATTTGCTTCTTCGAGTTCGTTTGGGTGTCTACCATGCAAGGGTTTTCTTTGCCATTTGAGGTACAAATCCTCGGGTATATTTGGGACTTCATTGATTCTGTATTGCATGTTAGCTGGTGTGAAATTGTCATCAGCGTTGATGATAGCTCTTTGGAGAGAGCTGGTTTCAGCTTTTCGGGAAAAATATTCAAAAAGATTTTGGTTTTGTTTTTGGACTATTCTTTGTACGTTGATAATTCCTCTTCCTCCTTCAGATCTTGGTAGGGTAATCCTTTCGATTGCAACTTTGGGGTGGTGTTGGCGGTATTTTGTCATAGGCGTCCTTATTTTCTTTTGCAGGTCTTCTAGGTCTGTTCTACTCCATTTGACTATGCCTGCTGAATATGTTATTAGGAACCGCAAATGTGTTGATTGCTAAACCACGTTCCTGGCGTTGAAAGATTGTTGTAGAATTTGTTCCAAACGGCTTTCGAATGATGAAGCTAGGCTGGTTTCGGTGTTAGCATATTTGATCATTTTTGACTTTTCCATACCGAGGTATTTGTAGACATCATCTTCTTCCATTGATTCAATTATCTCATTAAAGGGGGTAGTATAATCGACACTCTTGGACATCTTTCCTCTTACCATATTTTACTGTTTTGCACGTTTGTATGCCAAACTCCATTTTTGTATCGTTCGAAAACTGTTCAACTATTCGGAATAATTTTTCATAGCTGTTGGGTGTGCTGGCACACAATTTAATGCCATCCACATAAGATGTTCATGTTTTCTATTCTGAATACTGTTTCTTACTTCAAACCCGTGCTTAAAAAAAAATAAATAGAGTGGCGCAACAGCTCTTGAAGAGCCAAGGCCTAAGTGGCTTACTCTCATCAACAATTCTCTAGGTGCGTGTGAAGAATTGAGGGGACCTACAATTTTACGCCGATTCCGAACGGCAAAGTTGAGAAGCACTTTTTCATGACAGATAATACTCTTGGAAGTTTTGTCAGTTCTTCGCAAGAGGCAGTGTCCGTGAAAGATGAAATAAAAACTTTGAGCCCGAGTAGGATTCGAACCCACGACGTTCGGCTTAGCAGCCAACGCACCTAACCAGTAAGCTACGGACACTACACCCGTGCTTACTCTTATTTAAAAGAGAAGATAAAGGGTTCAGAGCAAGACAGAACCATAATGGAATTAGACTATCTCCTTGGAAGATACCTGATTCTTATACTGCAAGATGTTATTGTTCCTATGCGAGGATTTGTAGACCAATTCGACATTACTGTCTCGCAGAATCGTATAATCTATGCATCTATTTTGTAGGTTTTTAGGATACGTAATAGCCAGCTTTGCGGGATCATATAAAAGGCTTTTTTATAGTCGATGTACGCTGTATATAGATTTCGTTGCTTAGCACATGCTTGACTAGTGACTACTGCATCTATGGCTAGCTGTTCTTTGCATCCCAGCGAACCTTTCCTGCAACCCTTTTGTTGTTCAGCAAGTATATTGTTGTCGTTACATTGCCTGGTGATAATTCAATTAATTATTATTATTAAACAAAGCGTAGCTAGTGGAGAGAATCAATTTGGGGTGTGAAAATAAAAAAATTCCCGCGAGTATGAGTAGTGACAATAAACGGCTATTATAAATATACCTACATATATGTAAATTTGAATAAAGGCGAACCCAAGGTGTTTTATGTCTTTGAGCGCTTTTTTTAGTTGTTGTTCCAAAAGTGGTAATGATGAAGTGAATGTATCGTTCTTCCTATCTTCAATTAAATACCTCAGAGAAAAACTGCTTCAGTTCTTAGTTTTATGTAATTTAGATGCATTCAAAAGGCAAGGAGTGAAAATTTTGTTGAACAAGATTGTGCATATGTACTTTCACTATTGTGTCATAAAACACTAATTCTTAAACTATCTCAACAAGGTTTTAAAGACAATTTCTTAAATTGGATTTCATTGTATTTAGAAAATAGACAATATAGTTTAATATTTCGTAATGAGTGTTCGAGTCCATTTGTTGTAAATTCTGGTGTCCCCCAGGGCAGCCACTTAGGCCCAATTTTATTTATTTTATTTATAAATGACCTTGTTGCGATCATAAAAAACTCTTCTATCCTAATATATGCTGATGACATTAAACTTTTCAAAAGTATAAATTCTACACCTGTCTGTCTACTTCTGCAGGAAGATTTAATATTATTTAGGGAATGGTGCAATAAAAATCGTCTTGTTTTAAATGTTGACAAATGTAAAACCATGAGTTTTAAAAATAAAATAAATAGAGTGGCGCGACAGCTCTTGAAGAGTCAAGGCCTAAGTAGCTTACTCTCTTCAAAAATTCTCTGGGTGCGTGTGAAGAACTGAGGGGACCTACCATTTAACGCCGATTCCGAACGGCAAAGTTGAGAAGCACTTTTTCATGGCAGATTGATACTCTTGGAAGTTTTGTCACTTCTTCGCAAGAGGCAGTGCCCGTGAAATATGAAATAAAAACTATGGGCACGAGTAGGACTTGAACCCACGACGTTCTGCTTAGCAGCCAACGCACCTAACCAGTGAGCTACGGACACTACCATGAGTTTTACACACAAGAAAAATCCAATTATTTTTGATTATATGTTTGATTCTTGTCCATTTAGTAGAGTATCTATTTTTTCGGACTTGGGAGTAGTTTTAGATTCCAAACTTACATTTACTGAACATAGAAATTTTGTAGTTAAAAAAGCAAATAGAGTCCTTGGGTTTATTAAGAGGTTTGGTTGTAATTTCCCTGATCCTAACGTACTAAAATTACTTTTTAATTTCTTTCGTTAGACCAACTCTTGAATACGCCTGTGTAGTGTGGGCACCTTATTATTCTGTACACAATTACACATAGTTAGAATTGAAGACTTTCTTTCATTAACTTGCCTTCTTTGTCAAACCATAGGAAATACCTACAATTTTGTTTCATAGTTAAAATAATAAATGGAGCTATATCATCGCCATCGGTTCTTCTTCATTCCAATTTCAGTTTCAGTCGGTCAAGCATACGACTACAAAGACCTATTCACCAAATTTTTAGCAGATCGAACTATTGTGCGCATAGCCCTCTAAATCAACTAATTGATTTATATAATAAATTTCATTTTCTTATTGACTCACCAAATGACAATTTAAAAAGCCTTAAATTCAAAACATTGTTTTATAACAGTTTAAATTAAATTTAGATTTAAGTAAGTATTTAAGGACTTATTTATATTTATAAGCATGTTTCACGTTAGTATTTAACGCAATTAAATAATAACTCTGATTTTGTCGAAAGAAACAGACATTACTTTTCTTTTCACAGCTAATTAAATTTATATTTTATCAATAATTAAACTAGAAAACATGTATTTTTCTTTATATTTATTTCCATGTGGTTCTTGAAATATTCATAGTGAAGAGAAGATCTTAAGCTCGAACAGAAGAAACTCGTCGGAATTTCTTGCATTGGAACACACTGAAACGAATCTTTTTTCAGCGAAAAGTACTTCCGGTGAGTCAAATGAATTTGACGGCTTTTATATGTTGAAAAAAGATTCACAAAGAAGAAAAACGCTCTCAAAGGTGCTGGAAAACAATGAAATTCAAATTTGTGATTCTTGGATTTCTAAACTGGAAGTTGATAACAGAAATAAGATTGCTCTACAAAACACTCATCTTTGTGCTTTGATACGTGGCCTAAGGAAATATGTTGTCGATGAAGATAAAGAAAATCTTGCAAAGTCGATAAACGAACTTAAATCAACACTCGATTTCGACACAACTGCCATTGACCACCTACACTTAGCACTGTATTCGTTTCAGGAAGCTGTGTTAACTGTTCTTAGAACTCATCACATAAAACCACATTGGATGTTTGCTTTAGACAATTTAATCAAAAGAGCTGTGCAAGCAGGAATCACAATTCTTTCTCCAGGTTTGATTCATAAATGTCAATTTTTATGGTTTTGAAAATAAAATTCTCTACATTGTCTTTAAGAATTGGGCGCTAATTTAGCGGGAAAGGAAAACGTTCTGAATCATAATGAAACGAACAGAAAATGCTCACATGCGTCAAAAATTGAAAAAAAATCAATTAAGATATCCCATATTAATGCAATTAAAAATGATGTTAATCAAATGACGAAGAAATTAATGGAAATGCAAAGGTCAATGAGTTCTGTCCTTCAAACTCATAATGCAGAACATAGCGGGGAAATTACAATCCTACAGGAAATTCATCAGGATTTGAAACAATTACTCTGTATCTGTAAGGGTTCAAGGTAAGCATTTTGAATTTATGTTTGTTTGTATTGTAATATTCGGCTTGGTCTGACAGTTAAAACTTATTGCAACTGAAACACAAAAATACTTAATTCTAATCACTCTCAAACTTATTTATTCAACGCCTTCAATTTTTACTTTTTAAACAAAGTATCTTTACCTTATGGCAGTTCACAATCAATTAAATTGGCTTCGCTTTCGAGTGCATATTTATGTATATCGCAAACAACTTCCAAAAAGTACTGATGGTTTTGTAGTTCTCGATACTTGAAAAAAAGTTCTCCTCTTATCCACTAGATGTTGTGCCTTTTCTATTCTGTTATACACAAGAGTTTACTACTACAAATAAAACTTTTTCTACCTACTTATTCTAATATAACGCGATATTATAGTCATACAGATATAGAGTATACACATGACATTGCCCCCTCCTAAGGATTGATCATCCCGAACAAATCCATCGTTCTCATCACCGCTGTAACGATAAGCCGGTCGCGATGTAAAACTAGGTTTCCCTCTGACTCCCTTTTGTATCTGGTATACGTCGTGAGTTCGAGTCCTACTCGTGTCCATTGAGTTTTTTTCATCTTTCACGGGCACTGTCTCTTGCGAAGAACTGACAAAACTTCCAAGACTATCAATTTGCAATGAAAAAGTGCTTCTCAACCTTGCCCTTCGTAAGCGGCGTTAAATTGTAGATCCCCTCAATTCTTCACAAGCACTCAGAGAATTGTTGATGAGAGTAAGCCACTTAGGCCTTGGCTTTGCTGTCGCGCCACTCTATTTATTTATTTATTTGTATATGGACCTTCCCAGTTCCGTTGAAGTTTCGGTGACAACCCCTTTTGTCGATGAGGATTGTAAAGTCACACTCGATCTCCTACTTGGAACTCTGTTGTTGTTGCTCGTATGTCATAGCGTCTCTTCATTCTAATGTTCCTTCCCATTAAAATCTTAGACAGTGTATGGCCAGTTGAGCTATGTCTTGGACTTCGATACACCATCAAAAACAGCGAAATGTGCCGATCCCAATCTCTGGTTGTCGTCAACAACTTTGTAAAGATGTTCCTTCAGAGTTCGGTTGAGTCTTTCGACCATACCGTCAAATCGTGGGGGGAGTGGTTTTGTTCTTGTCTTCTCGATGTGAAGAAGCCCACAAACTTCCTGGAATATATTTGATTCAAAGTTCCTTCCCTGATCGGAATGCAGTTCTAATGGAACGCCGAATAT
The DNA here is from genome assembly GCA_920937365.1 of Sphaerophoria rueppellii. NCBI lineage: Eukaryota > Metazoa > Arthropoda > Insecta > Diptera > Syrphidae > Sphaerophoria > Sphaerophoria rueppellii. The sequence goes on from CAKKXW010000005.1 coordinate 55,116,163, forward strand.
GCTCATCCAATTGAAGTCAATTTCATCTGCGACTGTTTTGGCTTCTTGGTTTGGAATGGCGTATGCTTCAGGCCACTTCATGACTTTTAGAATATAACGATTTCTATTATTTGTTTCCGGAAATGGACCCACCACGTCTACTGCAATTATTTGGAAGGGTGCTTCAATATTATACTGCTGCATATGGCTGTGATTCTTTTTACTTGGCCCTTTGGTGGAAGCACAGGTATTGCATTTTCGGCACCACTTCTGCACGTCTTCCCTTGCATGTCGCCAGATGGCATCCCGAAACTCCATCATGCATCTATCGCAGAGCGTCCATAATTTTCGATCTCGGCAAGACTAGCTGAGACTTTCCATCTGCTGATTCCCACTTGCGTTGAAGGGCACCCTAGGGGACATGAAGCGAGTTGCGCTGTGGCCAATAGGGATTTAGAGCCGGACTTCAATCGGTTCTTCTGGTTTTTCCAGTTGTTCCTTCCATGCGAGGATGGGTTCGATATCTAGGTGCTCCTGTTGGGCCTGCCTCAACTTGTCATTGTTCCAGCCATAAATGGGATCGGCTCTGGTTCGTTGGACAGTAACTATTGTTACTTGTCGTCTACAATGCTAACAGTCTTGCTTACATGGTTCCCGAGGCAGTGCATCCGTATTTGAGTGAAGTTTCCCCTTCCGGTGCTTAATTTCATAGTCGTACGTCTGCAGCCTCTCAATCCATCTCGCCACTTGACCCTCTGGATTCTTGAAATTCGAAAGCCATGGTCCATGGTCCATAGAGATTCTTATGGAAGTGTTTTGTTACCAAAATCAGTGGAAGAGGTTTTCTTCTGGTAACACAATAGTTTCTTTCTGACTTCGAGAGTACTTTGCTGTGGTTAGCAATCACCGTCTTCTCGCTATCGTGTACCTGGGATAGTACGGCACCAATCCTGAAATTGCATCAATAATGAACAGTTTTCCTATAGTCGGTAGGTCATCACTGGTACAACGCAGCTGCCATCAAAGGTTGGAGAATGCACTTTCTCGCTTCCTTGAGCGATGACGAATAGAAGGTTCTCATCATTTGGGGGAAATTCTCAAAGATCTTTGACCTACCTCAGCTTCTACAACTTGACAAGCTCGACACTTAGGTAGACTATCTCTTGGTCTTACTTAATCCCTTTGTGCAATGTAATTTTTTTGTTCCAGACTTAAGCTCTTTACATAAATTCATGCATTAGATTTTGTATGCAAAGTTTTGCATTCAAAATACTTCTTCTGCTTCGAGGTCTTTTGCTTTATACCCAATATTTCTTCTAACAACCACCAACGAGACCATATCCTGCAATGCATACTTATCTTGATCATTGAATTAAGGACCTCTTATAACGTTATAATTTGGGAATTTTATATCTGATCAGCTGGCTTATAACAAGATTTTTTCGATGTTCGTTTATTTCTATACCATTTTGGTTTATCCTTAGTGCATGTATAGGTACACCCCTGCAAAAAGATTATACAAATATCACCTTTTTCTTTCGTTCCAGATTTATATCCAAGAAGTTTAGTTCAGCAACAAGAAGAAAACACAAAAATAAAGTTAAAAAGGCCAATATAAAACAAAAGAATCAGCACATTGACAAGCAATTAAGCGATTGGCTAAACAAGAACAAAGTAGATACAAAAACAAAATCTATAATCTTAGATGAACAGTTTTCTTTCAAGGATTTTATTTACCATACTACGAAAGCGGATATTTTGATGTTGAAGTTAAGGTAATTAATATTTTTTGGCTCTAAGAGAAATCATAATCATTTTCATTTTTTTTTTTTAAACGGAGTAAATGACTAGAAAAGGCTAGACCTGAAAGCCAATTTATTTCGGCTTTGAAATACCTAGTTACCATTAAAAGCAATAATGTTTTCCCCTAAGTGCAGTGTTTTCCCCTAAAAGACATCAGCACTGTGGTCTTTTAACAGCTGGAACAAATTGGCTCTACGTTCGATCCTAATCAATAAATTCACATTCAACCTAGGATTGGCAGCTCGCCCTTAAGTTGCGCGTGGTCAGTCATCAAAGAGTGGAGATGATCCAGATGATGAGGCTTGCTCCCAGATTTGACTTTGCAGTCCTGCTAGAAGGCCTTGAATGGCAACCAACAAAGCCACAATGTCTGGCTGCACCATCGGCTCCTTAGGCGCTTAGGCCTGTGGGGCAACCTTTGGTGGAGCCTATATGGTCTTTCCAATTCCTTTCGCAGATCTGGCGTAAGAAAGATCGGGTCTAACGAATGAATTTTGTTGTTGGAGATTGTCGTACGATTCGACTTTCTACGGCTTTTTGGCTGTCCTGTTTCTCCCGTATCTCTTGGACCTTAAGCAGCCCCGATAATTTGCAGGGTACACCTCATTCCCGCAGATTACACACTTGAGCTGAGTCACTCCTATTGTGGGTTTCGGCGCATTTCACACAGCCCAAGACTAATTTCATGAATACGATGACTAAGGAGTGAAAATGAAAAATTAAGATAAGTTGTGTTAAGTTTCCTACTAGTCATGAAGCAAATGCATATACGTTTTTCCCAAATTCTATTTATTTAATTTTTATGCTCCACCTGTGGTTACCTTTCATATTATAAAAATAAAATGTGAATAAAGGTGAGTTTAACTATTCGCGGTTGTTTACATATGGCATGATTTGTTTTCGGATTAGCCGCGTTAAAAATAAAATGAGTTAAGAAAACCGTACTCACCCCGAACGTTGCGCTTCAAAATGCATTGAGCGTGGTCACCGTGAAACTGCCATGAAAATGTTAAGAGCCATTTTAGCTGCGCAGATTCTACTGTTCTAGCGGTGTGTAGCTGGTTCTGTCTCTTGCTGTTGTTGTTGTTGGTTCGCAAGTTGAGAGTAAACAGAGCTCACTACATCGTAGTTGGTGTTAAACGGTAATTGGACCGACCGTGAGATGTTAATGATTGGATTCCAAGTTCGCTACAAGCTTAAACTGTCATCTCGATTGAAATTGTGGTGCCGTTTTATTCCAATCGCTTCGCGTACTATACGAACAATGTAATAAGGCTCGTTAGCTAGAACTTTTTCTTTGTTGAATTGAATCCAGTATTGTTTATCTGGATGGTCAAGTATATGTTCGCATATGGCTGATTTTTCCTTTGGTTCTTTGCTACAGCGCTTAAAACCTCTTTTAAGAGTATAGCAATGCTCCTCTGGGTCTGTCCTACATATGATGTCCCACAGCTGCAGAGTACTGCATATAGATACTTCTGCTGTCTGTAGCGGGAACTTGTCTTTTGGAAACTAAAATAGACTGGCGCAACAGCTCTTGAAGAGTCAAGGCCTTACTCTCATCAACAATTCTCTAGGTGCGTGTGAAGAATTGAGGGGACCTACAATTTTACGCCGATTCCGAACGCCAAAGTTGAGAAGCACTTTTCATGACAGATGATACTCTGGAAGTTTTGTCAGTTCTTCGCAAGAGGCAGTGTCCGTGAAAGATGAAATAAAAACTTTGGGCCCGATTAGGATTCGAACCCACGACGTTCGGCTTAGCAGCCAACGCACCTAATCACTAAGCTACGGACACCGGAAACTGGAGGTAGTTAATTACCTTTTAAGGTGGTAGAAATATGGATTTTACACCATATCTTTTTAAGACCTTCCCTACTCTATCTGATACACCTTTGAAATATGGCAGGAAGCTTTCTTATCTAATACGCCGTCTTCTGTTTTTCTCGGCAAAGTTGGTTTCCATGTTCTTTGCCTCTTGGAATTACCATTAGCCTTGAGAACGTTGTCCAACGTTGCCTGTGGGCTCGTTAAAGAGACAACAGATCTCAAATTCTCCGGATTATGGTGAGAAGACGCATGAAGATACCTATTTGTATATGTACTCTTGCTGTAAACTGTGTGTGCCAATTTGCCATTTTGTTTTCTCATCACTTTCACGTCCAAATTCCACGGCGAGTGGAATGTTAGTGAAAAGTGAAGCGATTAATAAGCTCTCATCGAAGTGATTTAAATAATACTTCAGTGAAGGTTTATGACAAGCATCAACATCTTGCATATATTATAAGAGCAGAAGATTTTAATTTGTGTGATAGAGCGACTTCCTTCCTCCCAACAACTTTGTAACCAAAAACAACAACACAAATTTGACAAACTATTCAAGACGCAAGCCAAACAACCAGAAGTCAACACAATCGATCTGACCAAAGTCGTTATCAATTTATCAAATATGGAATTGAGTACAGCAGCACCAAGCATTCTCAGCAAAGGAATGAACTTTGCACCCACTCCACGACATGTGTGCCGATTGAAAAACTAATTTGTTTTGGAGATTTTTGCAATGGGGATTCTCTCTTTGGAGATTTCGCTGCTGGAGATTTCAGTTTGGGGATTTTGTCTTGAGGAAAACGTCACCAACCCATTGAAATCACCTGTCAATTTAATTTTGCTCCATGCTATGATTCATCACTATACGAATTTTTACCCATACAGACATACCGTTATACCAACTGTCCGCTAGCTCTTGGTCTAATATACATATATGGTTCTGTTTGTTTCAACCTTTTTCAGGTATTCGACCATTGGCGTAATATACTATTCGTTTTCGTTTCATGTCTTATTATTGTTTAGAAGAATAATTACTTAAACAATTGTTAATTTTATTATAAATGTAAATATCTGTTTTCTCTCTTCCAGCATCGGTGTTAAAGTGTACTTGTGGAAACTTATCAAATTAGAAAGACGAAACGGTGACTCAGCGAAGTCAGAACGTAATATCTATATGACTTCCAATGAATTAGATCTTATGTATGAATCGTGTAATGAATAAAAAAATAATTGCAAATGTTGTTTTCATTTGTTTTTTGCTTATATAAAAAATAACAAAATATGAACTGGAATTCCAAAGATCACTAATTCATAATAACAACATTCACAACACAATTAATTACATGCTAAAAAACTGTGGGAAAATCGATAGAATGGAAGAGGTTTAAAATGAATATCCCTCGGTAGTTCAATCGCATAGAACTTAAAAGTAGAGCTCTTGATACCCGGGTACCCGGTCCATGGACCGGGTACCCGGGTACCCGGGAATTTCGGGAATTACCCGGGTAGCAAATACCCGGGTATTTGCATGGTGTTCGGGTACCCGGGTACTCGAAACATAACGATCGTATATCCGAGTACCCGGGTACCCGGGTATTTGGAACTCTTACACAATGAAGCTGAAGTTGTTTGAAAAAATGGATGCTTTCATGAAGGATTTGCAGGTTGAAGGTGGATTACTATGATAATGTAGTTTATAAGGATGGTTTTGATTATTTGTGTGGTTTATTTGTAATTCATAAAAAAATGCAATTTGTTGGATGGATTTTCATTTTATTAGTGGTTGAAAAATGAAAAGTTATAAACTGATCTTGGCCGTCGTCGGTCGTCGTGATCGTCGTCGTCGTCGTGGTGGTGGTCGTCGTGGTGGTGGTCGTCGTGGTGGTGGTCGTCGTGTCGTGTTCGTCGTGGTCGTGGTCGTCGTAGTCGTAAATAAAGAAGGAAACAAAGCTGTTGGCAAGTGTTTGTTGATTTTGTTATTGTTGTAATGTACGAAAAAGAAATGCAAGTTGTGTGTGGTGATAATTGAAAGGGATGATTTTATTATGTTGGTTAATCACTGTCCTGCATTTTCCTATGTATGGCCTTCGTCAAACAGGTAGTTGGTGCGATTTCCTTTGTTTTGGTGATTCATAAAAAATATTTGGTTGAAAATATTAGTTGGATTATTGTTTTATTAGGGGTTGAAAATTAAGATAACCGATTTGGTGTGTTTGGTGTGTTGTCGTCGGTTATCTTTTTATGATGGGTTATTGGTCTTTTTCTTAACCACAGGTCAATAAAAAAAAGAAAACAATCATTTGGTAAGTGTTTGTAAGGACGATATAAATAGTAGTTCGGAGACAGACCTCATTTGCAGGATTGTTAATTTGGGTTTTTGCATGTCATAAAAATTAATGTTTGGGTTTCTCTACATGTCCCGCTTGTAGAAACTAGCGCATTTTCAACAATAACGATGAATGGTAACGCATAATGTACTTGGATGGGATTTTTATTGCTATTTTTGTGTTTTATATTTTTTTCTTTTTTGAGATTTTAAGGAAACAAATAAAAATATTGCTATGATCGTCCAACCTGAATATTAAAAGATAATTCGAGTACAAAATAGAACAGTCTCCGAGCTACTATTTATTTCGTCCTTACAAACACTTACCAAATGATTGTTTTCTTTTTTTTTATTAACCCATCATAAAAAGATAACCGACGACAACACACCAAACACACCAAATCGGTTATCTTAATTTTCAACCCCTAATAAAACAATAATCCAACTAATATTTTCAACCAAATATTTTTTATGAATCACCAAAACAAAGGAAATCGCACCAACTACCTGTTTGACGAAGGCCATATATAGGAAAATGCAGGACAGTGATTAACCATCATAATAAAATCATCCCTTTCAATTATCACCACACACAACTTGCATTTCTTTTTCGTACATTACAACAATAACAAAATCAACAAACACTTGCCACAAGCTTTGTTTCCTTCTTTATTTACGACTACGACGACCACGACCACGACGAACACGACACGACGACGACCACCACCACGACGACTACGACGATCACGACGACGACGGCCAAGATCGGTTTATACCCAGCAAACATTTATCTGAAGGTCCAGATTTTATTCACTCAAAATGATTCACTAAGGCGGAGAATTTCTGAACGTGCCCAAAAAGGGATATAAAAAAGAAAAGAAAAAAAACTGTACTTCAGTTTTCATTCACGTATTTGATCAAAACTGGATGTGCACAAGTAAGCATGCCTTATAAAAGGTCATTTGCAAATCCTTATTCTAAGTTTGTAAGCAAATTGTCTTTCACCAGAATCTTTTTCGTTATTTTCTTATATATTCTTGCATATGAGACACGATAGCGGGACATTGTAAAAACAATTTTACATTGGGTTCAGCTGCTCTGCACTATGTACGACCCTTTCTATGCAAAATGAGAAAACGCATCTTTATTTTAAGGATTTTTTGTTGTTGTTCGATCTTTTATGATGTTCTTATTTGGTTTTGATTACGGGATCTTGTCGCAGCAAAATTTCAAATTCGAAATTAAAATATTCACTTTGATCAAGTTTTCATATAGTGAGGAAGTGAAGCAAATATATTGTTGTGACTTTGTGAGTTAAAAAAGATTAAACACATTTGTGAAATAAAAAAGTGTAAAGTTTAATTAATAAAAACAATTAAAAAGTGTTGGAAAAACAAAATAAACAAACAGTGTATATTATTATTATTTTAAAGTGCTTAAAAATATGTATTGTATATATATATATATAATGTAATTTATTTTTTATTTTTGAATGAACTGTTAATTATTATTTTAATTATTTAATGTTCTTGTTTTACTGAATTATCGTCTTTAATTATTTTTGTTAAAAATACATAAATCAAAATTTAAATAAAAATGGAATTAACTAAGGAATATATATATTTTTATTTCTACTTCAATATTAACAATTTTCTGAAGGACTTACGAATGACATGTTAATATAAACTGAGCAAGAAACAAGTCTTAAATGAATTTATTTTCGCTTAAGATACACTTTATTTAAATGGATGTTAGGTGCTTGTGTACATCCACAAATATGGAAGATTTTTGAGTCGTAAATGAGTATTTGAAATAGCTCAGAAAAGAGTAAATTATTGTCCACATATATGAATATATAATCGCTTGTGCACCTCCATTTAAATGAAGAATTTCCGCGTCGAAAATAATTCATTAAAAAGGTTCAAAAATGTGGTTCGCTACCTACGAGGATGGACCCAAATCGGATCAAAAATACATTCAGATTCAGGTGTTTTCTTCACTTAAGTAAATCAGTATTTAGTCAGTTATGAAGAGAAATGTTTGCTGGGTAACTTTTCATTTTTCAACCACTAATAAAATCACAACCCATCTAACAAATGGCATTTTTTATGAATTACAAATAAACAACACAAATAAGGCAAAACCATCCTTATAAACTACAAAATCATATTAATCCACCCCCAACATGCAAATCCTTCATAATAGCATCCATTTGTTCAAACAATTTCAGTTTCATTGTGTAATAGTACCGAGTACCCGGGTACCCGGGTACTCGGATTCACGATCGTTAATTTTCGAGTACCCGGGTACCCGGGTATCTGAATACCATGCAAATACCCGGGTACCCGGGTAATTTGGAATAATTCGAGTACCCGGGTACCCGGGTATTGTTTCGGGTACCCGGTCAGAATCAAGAGCTCTACTTAAAAGCTCTTCTATATCTGCTACGCCAGTTATTTATTTAATGAAGGTACATATTGTTGGTTCTCCATTGAGATAATCCAAATCCTTTTATTTAAACTTAACTTACCTATACGATAAAAATTAAAGTGAAGTACAAATTATAACGTGTAGGTTTGAAAAATATAACGCAAATGGCGGTCAAATTCGTAGTGAGGTAAGGATGACCATCCATTTATAATATTTGACATCTTAAATGTATCTATGTGAATTGTGTACATTGGGATCATAAGTTATTGATACCTAAGTCGCGGACTTCCTCTCCTCCTACGTTCCTCGGGGATAGTGTCGAAGGCTTTCCGGGCCGGAGCATTGGTGTCCATCCGCTCTAATTGACCGAGCCATCTGTCTTTGGACCTTGACCCTTCTGGCTAGGTCCATGTCGTTGTACAACCCGTAAAGTTCGCTGTTATATCTTCTTCGCCATTCCCCTTCAATGCACACGTGGCCAAAGATGACCCGAAGAACTTTCCTCTCGAAACAGCCAAAGGCACTTTCATCCGATTTTGTCAAAGTCCATGCTTCTGCACCGTACAGCAGGACTGGGATGATGAGTGTGTTGTACACTTTTACCTTAGCTGCTCGAGAGAGAGCTTTTCCACTCAATTGCTTTGTAAGCCCAAAGAAACAGCGATTAGCAAGATTTATTCTTCGTCTGATCTCGGTGCTGGTGTTATTGCCCGTGTTTATAGCGGAGCCTAGGTAGACAAACTCCTCTACTACCTCGAAGTTCTATACGTCTATTGTGACGTTCTGCCCGAGCCGTTCGGTGTTGGATGTCCTTCCTCGAAGACAGCATATACTTCGTTTTTCCCTCATTTACCGCTAAACCCATTTTTGCCGCTTCTGTCGCAATACTCACAAAGACGCCATTGACATCACGCTGTGTTCTTCCCAGTGCCTCCGGTGTTGACGTTGGAGTTCTGCACATCTTCTCAAGAACGATGTTAAAGAAGTCGCATGACAGTGCATCGCCTTGTCTGAGTCCTTTTTTGACGTCGAAAGATTCCGTAAGCTCGTTGCCAATGTTGATGGAGCAGCGTGAGTTCTCCATCGTCATTTTGCACAAGCGAACGAGCTTGGCAGGGATGCCAAAACTAGACATAGCTTTATACAGTTCGTCTCTGTAGATGCTGTCATACGCGGCCTTAAAATCGATGAAAAGATGGTGGGTATCGATTTTGAGTTCATGATCTACCGCAACGTGAAAATTTGGTCGATGGTTGACTTTCCTGGCCTGAAGCCATTCGGTTCACTATGCAAACAAATATTCTATTATTTCCATTTATTCTTCCCAATTTCACGCTATTCGCAATAGGAATTAGGCCATTCCAATAGCTAGAACTTTGAAAAAAAAAAATGTCTATATTGGCCTGAGATTTTTTCATCCTGGGCCCGGGATTTCTCTCGACGGCAGGCGCGGATCCAGAATTTTTTTCTGGAGGGGGTCACAGGATAGAAAAAATTAACAACAAGAAAAATACCAAGAATAACCAAATAAACGAAGCAAACCAAATTTCTTCAAGTAATAAAAAAAATTAATTATATTAATATATAAATTTATTGTGTATATACAATTATAAACTGTTTAGGGATATAAAAAATGTGGGTAGGTACTCTCAAAACTAACAGCCCGATTCTGAGGACCCTCACTGACACCTCACAAGTCACAAGTTGAGGTGAAATGATTTTTGTGACTTTTCGTATTCTGGTGCAGAGTCACAACTTGTGACAGTGACAAAAATTTTCAAATTTGTGACCTGTCTCAGACCAGGTAACAAGAAACATATTGCTGTTATTTTGAAATTTCGGTTTGAGGTTCCATGTTTGTTGTTAACGATTCCTATATCTGTAAATGAAGAAAAATGGAAGTTGAATTTTGCTATCCAGGAAATTTTTTACAATATGACTGGTCATTTACTGCTAAGAAAAATATGTTTTACCTTGCATTTTTTAATTTCAAATAGTTTTTTCACTTCTTCAGAAAGCAGAAACTCGAAAACAAATAATGAATTATTTTGATTTCAACTAGACAGTTGACACCAGAGACAAAGAAGATCGGATACTGACTTACGTTTTACCCTCCGGATACCACAAATTTTATTTAACCATTACCTCGTGTATATGAATAAATGAAAAAAAAGCAACAAAAATCTGGTGGTATGTCGAAGTTTACTGAGATAGTATTGGTAAAAACACGCACACTCTTGCAGTAAACTTGTAGACATTGTCATTTTGACAGCTTGATTTCCAATCTCCCTTTTGACTCATCTGTGGTTGAAACAACAATAATTTTACTCACCATGCTGAGTTGAATATTGTTGCCAGTTTTCTTGTGACTGTTATTTCAGAATTCCTATTTGTAATCGAGTCACAACTATCCTCACAAGAAATCAGTCACAAGCGCTTGTGACTTGTGACTCGTCACAACTGCTGAATCGGGCTGTAAGAAACATCTTAGCCAATAAATATTTTTATTATGAATTTTCTTCTGAACCGTTTTCTCGTGTGTTTTCAAATGACTTGGCGCCTTTTATGGTAGCGTGTCTAACTTCACAGTTTGCAATCAAAACATTGAAAGAACAACAGTCCATTGTTGATTTCAGTGTCGTTGGAATCAAGATAGCTTTTATTGAATTTTGCAATAAAAAAAAGTAGGTAACAAAATTAAAACCGGAAAATAAAATAGAAAAGTAAGAAGATAAAACAAGGATTCATTTGACGGATGCTTCAATGCTAAACTACCGTACCCGATCACAGCAAATCAAATAAATTTTAATTGAGGTGATGTTTTTTCATAGACACCCCTATCGCAGGGTTCCTTCTAGCCGAACGTAGAGCTCCGCTACGAATACGAAAAAATTATAATCATAAGTCCCGAAATAAATCAAAAGAGGCATTGTCAAATTCAAATCAATTATTCTGACTTTTGGAATCAGTTGACTAATGACTACTTCAAAACTTGAAATTCAAAACAAATTAAATTTCTACGACGTGTATTCAGAGTAAATTTTAGGGTTTTGTTTTTACTAAAGATGAATTTGATAGCAAGTTTTTTGTATTTGTGTATTTATTCGGTGCAGTCACCATTTACAACATCATCAATTTTTTGATTTTGCGGATCTGCAACATGTAAAAAACAACTCCAAAAAACGAGTGAATTGGATGCCATTTGTTGGCATTTCCAGCCCGGCCATTTTAAATACAGCTTATTCTATGAAGGTTAAAAAAATTGTGATTTAACTTTTCTCTTTCTAAAAAAAATGTTTGTATCTTCCCATAAAAAGTATATTAATGAGGACTGGACTATTTACACAGTTGTTTATAATTTGTTTTATTTTTTTTAATGTCCCAAAAAGATTGCCACTTTTATTTGTTTTACAGTTTTTTCAACATTTTTCATTGGTCGTGTGGATTGGTTCTACAGTTAAAAATTCTGGTTCTAGAATTCTTTTCAGAGGGCAGAAAAGTAAGATAATTGTGGTCATTTGGTTATTTCCCGGTTCTTAAGTTAGCAAAAACTAGGTTTTGTTTGTTTGGTTTTTTTTTCTATTCGGCTTGCAAAATATCGATTTAGCTCTATTTTTTCAAACGTGACCTGTTTGGGGGGGGGGGTCATGACCCCCGTGACCCCCCCCTTGGATCCGCGCTTGCTCGACGGCCCTGCCTTTTTTGGTTTTGTGAATCACCCCGTATATACCGCAACTAATAGGGCCCATACGGCCATACACTACACAAACTGTTTGAGCAAACGAATATATTTTGTTGTTATAAAAATATTTGTGCAAACTGTTTGACTAGTGTGTAGCGATGATGCGTGTTTTCGCAAGCTGTACAGAATCAAAAAATTTTGAATTTTCCGTGCCTACACAAACATGTTTGTATGGTGTGTATTGAATTTTGCTCAAACCGATGCCAATTTTCACAGAGTTAACATGAATAAACAAGAGGAACAAATTTTTTGGACTGAATTCATTGAACTTTATAAGAGTTTACCGGTATTATGGTGAGTAAGTTTTAGTTGAAAAACTTAAAGAATTTGATCCAGGCGAAACTGTCGTAAAAAAAAATAAATAGGTACTTTTCGAAGCGGTTACCGGTGTGACTTCAGACAACAAAACAAAAAAAAGCGAAAAAGATGATGTGTTCTAATCCAATCAACAATGAACGATAGCGATGACCATTTAACTGAGGTGAGTACCTACTTATTTGGTTGAATTTGGTTATCTGAAATGGCAAATATCCCAGCTCTTCCTGTAAAAAAAAATTCCCAAATTATTCTTCTGAAATTGATTTCACAATTGAAAACAGAAGCAGAAGCACTTATTTTCCATTCCAGATTCTCAAATGAAAACGAAATTTAAAAAAATATATATCCATAGAAAGTTATCAATTTTGATTAGAAGAATGTTCATATTTTTTGTTTTGCCAAGGCACTGCGCCGTCAGCGGAATTAAAATAATCAGAAAATTTCTTTCTAAACTTTGCTTCGTTGCTAGCATTTCGTCCTTGATTGTATTAAAATTATTAGTGTCTTCAACATATAATGCATTTTGATCCTATGATTTTGATTTATTTTGGCGGAGAAAGTTGTGCAAATGGCAGGAAGCTAAAACTATTGTTGTTACTTTACCAAGATCCAGGTTTATTGTTTTTTGTAAAATTCTGAAGCGCGATAATAGTATGCCAAATACATTTTCCACAGTACGTCTAGCTCGACATAGGCGGTAATTAAAAATTATTTCTTCTTTATTTAATGTGTTGTGACTATATGGCTTCATAATATTTTCCTGCAACGGCAATGCATCATCTGTTACAAAAACATATGGCACTAGATTCTGTAACAGGTTCTGGGTTTGGCGAGCCCAGTGTTCTATTTCGAAGTTCGAGTCTCTAAATATACCCGCATCTGACGCTCTTCCGTTGATTCCTACGTTGACCATTAGGTATTCATAATTTGCGTTTGTGAGCGCCATGAGTATAATTGAAAAATTGCGTTTATAGTTAAAATAGAACGATCCAGAACCAGGTGGTTTAGTTATATTGACGTGCTTCCCGTCTGTAGCACCTACACAATTCGGTGCATTCTTTGCCGGAATTTCGTAACGAATTGGGTTTAGGAGTTTCGGTTTCAACCGTTTCTCGTGCTATAAAAAGCAGTGGAGTGATTGTTCGGTGCCAGCTCCAAATTTAACAGCAGTCTACAAACAAAAAGGATTGTAATTTGCCCGCCAAAACATAAATCGGGATTGGAAAACCGTAAATGACTTTCAATTAATCTACACAAAAATCTCGTTATTCCAAATTTCATACTGGAATGATTGTTTTTTATTAGGTTATTTTTAGTGATGAAAAAAAGTTTAATCTCGATGGACCAGATGGTTTTAGAGGATGTTGGCACGATTTGAGCAAAGAGAAAAAGTTTATTTCCAAGAGGAACTTTGGTGGTGGCAGCTGTATGGTTTGGGGGGCCTTCTGCGAGCGTGGTAAGGTTGCACTTGCCTTCACCTCTACCAGAATGAACAGTTCTGACTACACTTCGGTCCTTGAGGAGAATTTGGTACCTTATTTAAGACGATTTCGCCGAGTTGAGCATGTCTTCCAGCAAGATAATGCCGCCCCAATTCATGAAAGTTGTCAAAGTTTGGATTGGTTCGAATCGAAAAACATTATTTTGATGGAGTGGCCGTCACATTCTCCAGATTGCAACCCCATCGAAAATCTTTGGGGAATTCTAATGCAAAATGTATGCCCATAATAAGCAATTTGCTAGTGTTGCTGAGCGGCGAGAGGCACTTTTGACAGAATGGAACGCTTTAGACGACTCCATATTGAAAAATGTAGTTAATAGTATGCCAAAAAGAATTCTAAGATTGGTGGAGAATAGAGGGAACAAAATTGCATATTAATTTTTGGTTAAAAATGAACTTAAAACAAAGAAATACAAAAAAAAACAATAAATGCGATTATATTTTTGCAATGCATTAAAATCTGTTTTTAATTTTTAAACACCAGGAGAGGAAATAACGGTACTTTATTTTCTTCTCAATTTGCTTGATCAGTGATGTTACTCAATAAAAAAATAGTAAGGAGTCACTCCTATTGTAGGTTTTCTTTTGAATGCATTTTTCCGGGTGCGGTTATACTTATGCATGGCACCGAATGTTGTGTATGTACATTTGCTTCTCTTCTTTTTTCAGGTTTTTACAGGTTTTCAATAATGAGGACAAGTTAATCAAATTAGCTTGTGAGCACTCAAATACGCAAGAATTTGTTTGCGTATTGTTTGCGGCGCTATAGCACAAAGAAATTTAAGGTCTTCAAAATATTCTCCACTTGCTAGGAACCGTAGTGTTAAAGATAGTCGATCTTTTGGTGATATAGGATCTCTCATCAAAGTTGTTTTTTTTTTTTTTTAATAATAACTGAACTGATGTACCTAACTTTTTGGAACAAATCTGTTAAATTGGCTCTGTCCATGCGTAAAAAATGGTTAAAGTCAAGGCTGGACGAATTAAACAAATTGGAATGTCCAAAAATAGACCTTTTTTTGTGCCACTCTTTGTTTTTTGTGTTTTTTTTTTTTTTTAAATAGCCAGGGCAATAATCAAAGCTGCACTGCAAATGTTAAATCACTCATTGCTCCGTGTCCGTAGGTAGGTGATTGAGATTAAGATGAAAAATGTTACCCGACTAATATCTCTCAAACATGTTTGTGTAGTGTGTGGAGAAACTATGTTTGCTCAAACACACTTTCGAATGTTTGCGTAGTGTATGGGCCCTATAAGCAGAGGAATGCGAATGACTAGTGAAATATGTAAAGCCTTTCAATCGTATATTTTAAAAATACATGTGGTTCAGATTAACAGTCCAAGGATCAAAACAAGATTTTGCGTATCTAATTTTCAGTTTTTGTAATCAATAAGGGAAAATTATAAATAGTTTACAATTAACAACGTCCGATTTGGCAATGGAAAAATTCTTTGGATGAGAATCGGTCACGATATTCATAGATTGAACAGCTTCGTTTAATAGATATAAACTTTGATAAATGCACACATTGTTTCTTATTATTTTTAAAAGCTAACGATGATTAGGACCATTATTGGTTCTTATGGAGTAGTGTTTGAACTGAGAAAGAGGACATTTTCAAGCTTTATTGTATTTTTCCATTTTTCCATGAAGTATTATGGAATCACTAAGTTTTTTAACAGGAGTAGTTTCTTCAATCGCATCAGCTCTCTTTTTAAGATAATTAAAACAGCAAGGCCTAAAAAGAAAAAGCATATAAGAATTATGTAGATTTGTATGTAAGAACGTAGGGAATAATACCTGAAATGTTTTGTCCCACAAGCGCTTGCACATTCATTACCACATGAATCACATGGTATACCAAAAACTAATCCAAAAGTTAGTAACCAAAAAACTTATGTTTGGTTGGATATGGAAAGAAAAATAGATAGTATTTGTAAGCAAAATAAAGCTTTTCGTGTTACTTACGAACAACAACATAGGAACTATTCATTTTAATGGGAAGGAAAATTGAATTCGTAGATGTTTCTAAGATATGATTGTTTTATGTGTAAATAAATGTTCGATTCAACTAAGGGAGGTTCTGTGTAAATTCAGCCTGATTGGGTCTTAGTCTGAGACAGTTAAGATGAAATAATTTTAAATAATCAAAAAAGTGTTAAGCGCAAAGTTGTCAAAATGTTAACACAACCAGATAGTTTAATATGGTTATTGTTAGGTACACTATAAAAGTGAAAAGAATTTAGGTTGAGAAATTGAAATACGACCAATCATCCCTTGCATCGTTTTCGATCGAGGCTTAGCATCCTAGACTCTGTTTAATTCAAGCTTTATCTTAAATATAAATTCATAAGTCATCATGATAACTATTAAAAGTTAAGCCAAAAACTCCTTTATTTTGTTACTAAATGAAACTCAAAATTTTGAAAAAAAATAAAAACAAAATTTTGGACAATTGTTTTTTCTAAATTGTATAGAGTTAAGTACTTATTTCGTTTACAAAACTCAATGCTTTTATGAATTCTTAGTCGTAAACAGAAAATGGTGTGCAAAAATTAAGAAATTTAGAAAAAGTCTAAACCATTTTTTACGTGGCTGTACGTTAAGAGTGTTCCGGACTTCTACTGAAAATTGTTACTGCTTAGAGCGCCACCCGACTGCAGACGACAAATTTTGAACTAAATGCATCTTACCAAGAGAGAGAGAGAATCGCCTTCCTATGAGAATCGTGACTTCCGCCAGCCGTTACTGATTTGAATTTTCAAATTTAGGCAGATTTTGCTATCCTTTAATTTTGAAATAAAATGTGTTTGATCAAAGTTTTTTTTGCAAATTTTTTGATGGCTGTGTTGAGAACAAGTACGTGCTAAATAAATTAAGAGATTAAAAAAAAAATAAATATCGCATCATAAGAAAAATTGTTTTTCAGACATACAAATTTTATTCATAGTTTTTTAATCCTTTATTGTTTAAAAAGTTAATTTTTTCTCCAATAGTTATGCAGTTTAAATGTCGAATTCTATGCTCATTAAGAAACGTTAGCGAAAAATGTTTTTATTTTGATGGAATTCTCTTTGAAAAAGTACGAATTTTGGCCATTTTGGAGTTTTTGAGCCTTTACTACTGAGTAACGAAGTACTAAATTGAAATTGTGCTCCAATAGTTTTTTAGAAACAGTTTTTGTCAATGACACCATAATCATTTCAATACGACATTTAATCGTTTCACAATACCATTTGAAAAAACCCAGTTTTGGTCCGGAACACTCTTATGGTTAACTAAATTATGATTAAACCTTCTCTTATTATTTGTTGTTAAATCAGAGTTCTATGAGGACAATCAATTTGAAACGTATTGGATTAACCTTAGATTAATTATTTTTTAATTTATAATGTCTGAAAACTGACCCCTCAATTTTTCGTATTATTCCTTGGGCCGTACAAGTTATATTCATAACATACAGTAATGTGTTTCACACCAAAAACATAAATGTGAAAAAAGAGCCAAGTTCTCCCGTACAAAAGTTCTAACTAATAAATCAGCCACGAAAAGTAATGAGATTTAAAACAACGCCAAGTTTTAAGATTCAGCAAGTACTCATAGGTGCATTGCAAATGTTTAAAGTGGACGTACATCGAATCAACTATTACTTTTGAAAGAAACTATTAAAGTAATGTAAATTAGTTAGGAAGGTCTTGAGTGAATGAGTGCATCACCACAATCCGTATCAAGGCTAAAATCATCAACATCAGCCTCATCTGCGCTCACACCCCCACTGAGGAAAAGGATGAAGACACCAAAGATAGGTTCTACGAGCTCCTCGACAAGACCTATGAGCTATGCCCTAGCTTCGAAATTAAAATCGTTCTTGGAAATTTTAATACTAAGCTGGGTAGAGAAGTGGAATAATCGGACGACATTCCACTCACGACACGACACTCCTCCACGACACCATCTCCGATAACGGATTTAGGCTAATCGACTTCGCTGCAGGGCGAGATGTAATGTTAGCAAGTACACGTTTAATACATCTCGATATCCACAAGGGAACATAGAAATCTCCTGACCAATCAACCGTCAAGCAGATTGATCTCTAGCATGCAATATGTCCGCACATTCCGAGGCGCCAACATCGACTAGGACCACTACCTTGTTGTACCCAAGGTACGAATGCGTATATTCTGATCAAGGCCAATACGCGAAAATGCTAGGAGGAAATTAGACGTCCAACGGCTACAATCGCAAGAGATTGCTAGATCCTTTTCCGATCGTGTCTCCGAAAATCTTTTGAGAAGTCCTTTGCTGCCAGCACAAAATATAGAAAACCTGTGGCAACACTGCTAAGCAGATATCAGAGATGCCGCCTCTGAAGTCCTCGGTTTTACACGGCCACCACAACGAAACCCCTGGTTTCAAGGTCGCGTATGACAGCTTCTATTGAGATCAATTATATAGAACAATGTCTTGTTTGGGCATCCCAGATAAACTCGTCCGTCTGTGTAAGGTTACAATGGAAAACTCACGCTGTTCCATCATGGTCGGGAAAAACCTAACGGACGCTTTTGATGTCAAAAAAGGTTTTAGACAAGGCGATGCGTTGTTGTGCGATTTCTTCAACATTATTCTTGAAAAGAAAAAAAAGCACAACCTGTCAAAAGTCCGTCCAGCTACTAGGATACACAGACGATATTGACATAATTGGAAAAACATAGCATGATGTCAGTGGAGCGTTTGTGAGTCTTGAGACGGAGCAGGAAGATAGGTCTAGCGGTTAAGGAGGGCAAGACCAGGTCTTGGAGCTAACGTCAAAATAGACAGATTTAACTTCGAGGTAGTTAAGGATTTTGTCTACCTGGGATCCGCTATCAACTCAGACAACAACACCAGAGCTGAAATCAAACGAAAATCACTTGCCAATCGCTGCTTCTTTGGACTAAGAAGGCAATTGAGTAGTAAAGTCCTCTCCCGAGCAACTAAAGTGCCACTGTAAATCATCCCGGTCCTCATGTAAGGTGCAGAGACATGGACCGTAATAACATCTGATGAAAACGAAGATTCAAGCAAGAACTGTACGAGCTGTACAGCGACACTGACCTAGCCAGAAAAGTTAAAATCCAACGACTTAGATGGTTGGGTTGGGTCATGTTGAGCGAATGGAAAATAATACTCCGGCTCGTAGATTCTTCAAATCCAACCCGGAAGGACGTTGCAGAAGAGGACGACTGCGACCCACGTGGATCACACCGGTGGTAGAGGACTTGAACCAGCTTGGCGTTCGAAAATGGAGACAGTTAACTAGGGACCGAGCTGGCGGGAGAAGTTTGTTGGTTGAGGCCCACGTCCGACCTTGACTGTAGCGCCACCATAAGTAAGTAAGTTCTACAATTCGCTTATATATATGTACTTTTAATTTGAGTATCTTTAATGAGTTTTGCAGTTCTAAGGAGCATATGCTTCTTCTTTAATGCTTTTTTTGTTCTTCTAAGACTTTTCAGTGTTATCATATTGGTATTCATGTCTATATAGAATGGTTTGAATATTATTAGGAACAAATGAGAAGATAAACAGCCAAAGAGCTATTGAATGTAAATAAGTTTAAACAGGGGCAGTTTAAAAAGGCAGCTAAATAAATAATCAAACAACAAACATTAAAAAGGATAATTTTTGTTCAAATTGTACTAGTTCTCAAGATACTTTAAGTGAGGCAAGAAAGCAAAAATATGGAAAAAATAAACATTATTGAAAATTTTTTGGTCCAAGCTCAAACACCACAACGCCGAGATATGCTTTTGCAGCATCTTCTGTTTTACAACAACAACAAGAGTTAACCCAATGCGATACTGCGACGACTGGAAACTGAAAATAAATGTCGAAAAGTCGGAGACAATTTTGTTCCAGACTCCGTTGGCTAAGGCTTCGCGAGATACGTGTAAGAATTGGCGCAGGATGGTCATTGTTGATCCTCACGGACAAGAATTGACGAGTAAAAGTGTAGTTAAGTACTTCGGTATCTGGTTGGACCAGTTTCTGTATTTCGACAAACATAATATAGATGCTGCTCTGACAAAGGCTAGAGGAGCCTTCGCTTTTATGAAACGGCTGATTTTCAGCAGTCGGCTTGCCCCATAGTGAAGGTAATTTGCTACATTGCCCTCATACGGCCAATGATCGTTTATTGTTGTGGAGTGTGGTTCAACAGTGTCAATTCCTAAATAGAAAAGTTTCCGGTGTTCGAGAGGCAGTGTCCTCGGCACTGTCTCGTTTGGTATCGGACACCGGAGTCTTCTTTTATGCATTATTATTCAAAAAAAATTCTAAACAACGGGGCTCAAATCAATAGAATTGACAATTTCGTGATAAAACTTGTTCGGGCCATATTGCGACGGCTATGACTTCGACCAACAAATATGTAAGTTAAAACCGGAAAATAAGAGATAAATACATTCGTCTTTTTTTTGGTTTCGTACAGTACAAAATAAAACAAAATTGAATCAAAATAAACAAACTTATAGTTCGCAGGCCGAAAGGCATTAATTTTAAGAATCCTGAATTGCTTAGAGCACCTGATCGATGATTGATTGAATAAAAAAAAAAATGAATGACGCATAAAAAACATAACCCACTGCTGCTGCATGAACAACAACAACCTCAACAACTAAAACAAAAAGAGTATAACCCACTACTGCTGCATCAACAACAATAACAAAGACAACAACAACAATAATAACAACGCCAACGACAACAAAAACAACAACGGCAAAAACAAACACAACAACAACAAAAACAACAATAAAAGCAACAACAACAACAGCCACAAAAAAAGCAGCAAAATTATCATCATCAACAACAACCACAACAACCACAGCAACAGCAGCAACATAATCATCATCAAAAATAACAACAACCACAGCAACAGCAACCACTTGGGGGTAGAAAATTAAGATACTACTTATAAAGTAATTTCAACAAGAAGAATGCTTCCCATCCTTCTTCAAACTATGTATATTAAATATAAGAAAACTTTATATGCAACGGAAATTTTGCATGAGAAATATTATGGAATACAAAAAAGAGAATGATTGGTGATAGAGAGAGACTTCATTCGAACACCGTCGTAACGTTTCGTGTCTCTCCTTGTTTTATCGTTACTTCTACGGTAATTGATCTAGTGAAATAGCCAGTTGCATTCCTCCCCTTAAAAAATTCAACCGTAATACTCGCGCTTCCAGTAATGCCCATCGGTTTACCCTCGAGCCCAACTTCGGTCGTACGCTCAAGTATAGAGAATCGTTCTTTAGCTGTACTACGCGAAATCGGAACTCTCTTCCACGATCTGTCTTTCCCGATCACTGCAGTGTTCAGGAATTTAAGACCAATGTACACCGACACCTCCTCTCCAACCCGTACCCTCTTTCCTAAGGCACTCACTGTGTCTATGGCATAATAAGGGTATAAAACCCCTTGAGTGTGTGCTCATTATAAAAAAAAACATATGTATAAGATTACTAAAAAAAAATAAACACCATATATGGTGCAAGAATATTAAAAGAATTTGAAGAGACTCACTCAATCTTTTCTGCCATCCTATATGGTAGAAAATTTTAATGATTACGCAATTGACATCATAAATAAAAATTTTGTAAATATATATGTACTACAAAGAATAGAAATAAGAATTGCTATAACAGTACTTACCGAGTGTCTGTTGTATGCAGACGTTTTTCCCTGTGTCCCATCTTTAATTGAAGACATTCATTTGTTTTGCAACAAAAATAATCGAAAAATGGGGTCGGATGATCATAATTGCAAGTACGACCGGTCTC
>CAKKXW010000005.1:55138412-55157244 GCA_920937365.1 Sphaerophoria rueppellii
TTATAAGGACTTATCAAGACAAATGAACAACCGCAAATGAAATTTTTGCTTTGCAAATAATTGAAAAGCTTTTCAGTATTTGAAATGCAAAGTGCAAAGTTTAAACGTTTGGTGAAACGAAATTGAAGAATTCTTTGCAAATTCACAAAACTTTTCACTTTTCAGAAAAGTACTTTTCACTTTGCAGATTTGTGGTTGGTGAAACAAAATTTGCAAAGAAGGATTTTTTTGTTTACTTTTCAAAAAAATAATTTCCTCTTTGCAAATTAGCGTTTGGTGAAACAGAATTTGCAAAGTTGAAGTGAAAAGTTGCAAAGTGAAAAGTGAAAAGTGGTTGGTGCAATAGGGCCCAGTTATCGATAATTTTCTAGTGTTTCTGTTGAGTTCGTTCCGAGTGATAAAATTAACGATTTTTAAAGTTGCAGAAACCCTACAACGTGATAACTTGAAATTTGTTTCGATTCCGCGCGTTTATCACTTTTTTCTTGCGAGTGATAAGTTACAGAACATGGGTCCAGAGCGCAAGACTCATTCATATCGGAGCTTAAAAATTACACATTATGTGCTCAATATGTGGAAGAAAGGCACACTGCAGAAAATTGGGCTCTTATATTGGAAATGGTCATAGCGGTGGGACTTACAAGGGAAAGTGTGGAAAGTGTTGTAATTTAAACTATGTATATATAGTTTTCATTTTATTTTTTAATTAGAATAAAATAAAATTTAAAGAAATGGCAGGTGTATTGGTCGGAATGCGATGCGTATATGATGTCTTGTGCCCCGTTTAATTGCCTTGAAAATATACTTTCAATGATCCCCTTATTGTATCGTCAAAAATAACAATCTAAATATTACTATATTAAAGTGTTGAAATGAATTATATGTTTCTGTTAAGTGTGTTGTTTCTATTTAAGGAATACATGTTTTTTTTACTTCGCACCCAATAGAAAGGCATGTTTTTTCTTAAATTTAATCGAAAGAATTTGCAATTCCGCGTATGGAGTTTTATGGTGTTTGGCGTTCGAATGCAAAGAACAATCGGAATGATAAAATGTATGAATATGTTCTGAAAATAGATCTCCAAGCTGATTAAAAACAAAATTAAACATTTAGCTGCAAATTTTGACAAAAAGTGGAAAACAGCTCTTTCGAGAGATGACAGGTTTGGCCTGAAATATAAAGACTGGCTGGAGGGTAATTTCATGTTAGCATATAACAATCAAGAAGATGATAATAATGACGAAACTGAGCGGCATTCTAAAGTTGGGAGGCCAAAAAGAAGTTTTGATGAGTGCACACCTGACTTTAAACGCGCAAAATTCGCGATCTTTTCGAGTTAAGAACTCCTCCAGAAATCATATATGAAGCCCCATTGGCTTCACGTTCTAGTGGAATGTGCATAGCTGCTGATGTCATTAAAGAAGTAACAGACCATCCTGATGCTGCTAAAGAATTTAAGTCATTGCAGAAGAAATTTGATCCAATGCGACAATACACCTATGAGGAGGCACTTGCTCTGTACATTGATACAAAACCCGGCATATCTACAAAATTTAAAGAGAGCAATCCGTAGACACAGGTCACTCATTATATCCCTCTGTTAAAAGTTTACCAAAAGCTAAAAATAAGTACTTTTCGTCTGAAGGTGCAATAATTGTAGACGAAATAAGTGCATCTATAAACATCAAGGAAATAGTTTTTCTCACAGCTAGTCGATAATTGTTTGCTCAACGAGCTGTTATATCCCAAAAGATTGTCGACAATTCCTCACTTTTTTTTATATGCAAATGGGGTGGGGATGGGAGCTCGCTAACAGTACTTACAAGCAAACATTTGAAAATCAAACTTCTTCTACAGATGAGTACTTGTTTTTTTATTTCTTTTGTGCCTATTCAACTAAGACTCCATTCAAACAAATATCATAATATGGCAGAATACCAATCAACACGCTTATGCCGCCCATTTAAATTTATCTTTGAAGGAAACAAAAGAAATGGAACTAAGAGAATTCAATACGGACGGTCCGAAACCAAATAAATAATATCGAGAACTTTGAAATTTCAGTTGGTGGAAAAAATATTAAAGTTAAATTTCAATTTGTTTTCACTATGATAGACGGTAAAATTGCAAGCTATTTAACATCGAACCGATCAAATCAATCCTGCTACATTTACGCTGCCAAGCCAAGCGAAATTAACCAAAACGTTATCAGTAGAACACCAAAAGCAGAATTTTATGAATATGGTTTGTCAAGTCTACATGCTTGGATTAAGGCACTTGATTGCTTTTTACATATAGCTTATACACTTTACATACAAAAGTGAGCTATAAGATGTCAAAACGATAAGGTTTTGATGGAAACGCGAAAAAAAATTCAAATTCGTTTCAAATATGAAACGGGTTTGATTGTTGATAAGCGAAAATCTTTGGCAACACAAATGATGGTAATATTGCCAGAAGATTTCTTACAAATCATGTTAAAAGTTCTGAAATTGATCCAAACATATTGAAACGATTTTACATCATATTAAGCTGCATTTTATCGGGACACGAAATAAATATAAATCTCTTCCGGAACTATTTGAAAGAAACAAAACCAGTGTACCTTGGACTTTACAATTGGTACCCTATGGCAATCAGCATTCACAATTGCTGTGCGATGCCATTCTGCCGAGGTTATGAAGCAGTGCATAGTTCCAATAGAATGACTGCAGGCGTTTTCGAATGTCTCATACTAGAAAAAATTCCAGGATTAATAGAGACCTTTCGAACATGCTTTCAATAACATCAGATGCCTTGATAGATTCATTTCGTGAAAAGCCCTTGAAAAACGTAAGTTTGATTCAACCAGAAGTCTTACAATTTTAAGCAGAACCTGATTTTGGTGCAAACACAAGCCAGCGAATAAACAAAAGGATTAATGATTTGAGTTTTGAAAACTCAGATACATCCAATTCCGAATCCGATTAAGAATATGTAATGTAAACATTTTATTTATCATTTTTTGTTAAGCTTTGAGTTCATAATAATTTTATAAGTTTTTGGATTAAAAATTGTATTTTAGGTTTTAAAAATTAATGGCGCAAAATTATAGTCCGATTTTAAGAAAATTTAGAGTGATACTAGCTTAAAATGACGTTTGAGTCATGACAGAAACGTCATTTTAAGCTAGTATCACACTAAAACTGTTCATTATCAGACTATAATTTTGCGCCAATAAAATTAATGAAAAGTGTTATTTGTTAACAAGAATTGCGATTAAATTACATTTTGTGTCAAATAAAATTATTAAGCCAAGCGAAAGAATTTTTTAAGTGTAACATGTACGAATCGATCCAATGTGCGTCATGTCGAAGTAATTCAAAATAGTTATAGTTGTGCTGCACACACGTTGCAAATCTGCATTAAACGCTCAATCAGTAGAAGCATACCAGCTGCCCAACAAGATGGAGTTGATCATTTCTCATGTGCGAAAGGCTGATAAAGTGATAACAAATCGTGCAGCTGTTCTTGCGGTATTGGCAGACAGAGCTATAACATCTTCTGGATTGGCAATGAAATTAGAAATAAACGAGCGAGATTGGACACAATAAGAAGATTTGACAAAAATCTTAAAACCATTCCAGGTTGCGAACACTATTTTATGCCAAGAAAATGTAACCATTTCCATTCTAAGACCAATATTATCAATGGACTCATTAATAAACACCTAATCTTAAACATTGATGATGACGAGAATGCTATCAGCTTCTTGGAAATTATGAAAGAATATTTACGGGAAAGGTTCAAAATGGGTGAAAAGGGAGGTATAGTGGATGAAGTTTGCACAGAACAAATCTCATCATTTTTGGATCCAAGACACAAAAACTTAGATGCCGAGCCTGAAACTAAAAGAGATGTTATAAGAACTCATGTTCGTATTTTATAAAGGACTTTTTGCCTAACGGGAATTAAGTGATCGCTAATGAGCAACAAATTGCAATAGATTTTGTATTAAAAGCGAAATCAGCTGAACCGTTGAACGAATTTGACATGTATTTGAGAGAACCCCAAATTTATTATAATGTTTTTGATACGTTACGTTGATGTGGCGGAAAAACAACGAATACAAATATCCGAGCCTAGCGCAGCTGGCTAAACAAAAATATTCGGCCCAATCGAGGTAACCGTCGGAGCGGAATTTTCTCCGATTTCCTCCGAATTTTGCTTCGAGATAGTTCTCCGACAGGCAAAATGTCTCCGATTCGGAGGAAATCGGAGAAAATTCCGCTCCGACGCACGGTTACCTCGATTGGGCCGATTGTGTATGCCAGCGACATCGGTATCTTCAGAACGTTGCTTCTCTGTGGCAGGTAACGTTGTTTCGCCAAAATGTTCAAGCCTTTTATCAGAAATTGTTTATTGACATTTTTGACTAGGAATCAAAAATTGTTGCAATCAAGCGCAAAGTAAGCTTATCACATATTTTTGTTTCATGGAAAAACCATTATGCTGTTTGATTATAAACTAATGAGTTTTTTTTATTTTCAAATCCATTTTCAATCTTCGTTTCTATTATTTTTGATATGTTTTAATAAACTGATTTTTTTTTTTATAATTAGCAACCACTCAAGGGATTTTTGTACCCATATAATGCCATAGACACAGTGAGTGCTTTAGGAAAGAAGGAAGGGCTTAGAGAGGAGGTGCCGGTGTACATTGGTTTTAAATTCCTGAACATTGCAATGATCGGGAAAAACAGAGTGTGGAAGAGACTTCCACATTCGCGTAGTACGGCTAATGAACGATTCTCTTGAGCGTAAGACCGAAGTTGGGCTCGAGTGTAAACTGATGGGCATTCCTGGAATTCGGGTATTACGGTTGAATTGTTTAAGCACTTACCGTAGAAGTAACGATAAAACAAAGAGAGACAGGAAAGTTACGACGGTGGTCTAAAGGAGTGAATGAATAAGTGATGTCTCTATCACCGATCATTCTCACGGCTCTTCTTTGTATACCATCCAAGAGGCTTAAGTAAGTTACTGAAGCACCAGCCCAAAATGGGAATTGTACTCAAGCTTTGGACGGACATAAGTCTTATAGATAACAGCCAGATCAGACGGGGAGAAAATTTTTTTTGCATCGTCTTAAGAAAACCAAACATCTTGCTGCATTTTTGGCGACATCACGTATGTGCTCGGTCTACAAGAGGTGGTCAGTGATCCACATACCGAAAATCTCGAGATGTTCGGTCTCTTTGATGCAAGTGCCACTCATGGACAGTAGCAAGGGGGGTATACCTCGCTTCAACGATACAAGACAGCACTGGGTTTTCGAAGCATTAAAGTCTACACAGTTTTTAATTCCCCATTGTACAATGTTTTTTTAAGTCAGAGTTTAATGAGCTTAACATATTTTGCCGTTGCAGTTCCACATCCAAAGAGGAGGGATGTGAATCTGGGAACAAATATGAGAAGCTAAGGGTACTATCGTCAGCGAAACAATTTATTGGATTAGAAGTAACAGAGAATATATCATTAATACAAATGAGAAAGAGGGTCAGAGACAAAACGGAGCCCTGGGGCACACCATTTATATTGTGGGTTTCGGACTTGAATCCGTCCAATACAATTTGTATTGAACGGTTCGAAAGAAAGTTTCTAATCCAACGAAGAAGGGATTAATCGATACTGAAGGAACGCATTTTCGATAGCAGAGCAAGATGCCAGACTTTATCAAATTCCTGTGAAATATCAAGTGTTTTCATTTCATTTCATTTACTGTGTAATTATGTAATAGGGAGTGAACCAGGTAATGGAAATATGTTCTCGGCAAAAGTAAGAAAATCAAAGGATACAACTATAAATCCTAGAGGTATTAAACTTTTAGAACTCTGTGACTCATTTGGACTCCATATCTTGAATGGCGTGAGTCATTCTGATAAAAATGGTGAGCTTACGTTTTTGGGCCAGCAAGGTACATCAGTTGTAGACTTTTGTCTAGCAAGAGGCGAATGGATGACAATTATTCACGATTTTGAAGTTTTGAGCGTACCTTTTTCTGATCACATGCCCATGTCCAGTAGTTTGCAACCCTTATGTGATACCACAGGAAACTTCAAGGAAACTTAATCTGCCTCCTAAACTGATTTGGAAGGAAAACAAGTCAACTGTGTATCGGCAAAACTTATATCGAAATCTTCACGAGCAAGCAGAGCTTAAGCTAGAGGATATCGAACACTTAATTAAATCTTCATATCCGATTTGTAGACAATTAAATACTTCAAGGCAGAAATCGAACAACGAGTGGTATGATAACGAATGCGAAATGGCTAGAAAAAAATCATTTGGGTGGCTAAGAGTATTCCGAAAACTTAACCATCCAACTCTGAAAAAATACTTTATCGAAGCGAACAATTTCTATAAGAAAATCTGTAAGGAAAAAAAAACGAATCACCATGAAACCACAGCCAAAGAATTTTGGAAAGAGATAAGAAAAATAAACGGAAAAAGTCTAAAAATCAGTAATAATCTTTCGGTACCCTTATTGCAAGAACACTTTAAGAAGCTTTTAAATCCAGACTTGGTTGCACCAACATTTTTATATGCAAAACCTTCTCTATCTGACGCTATTCTGGATGGGGTCATTAAGGATGAAGAGTTACGTTTGACAATGAGCAAGCTCAAAGATGGAAAAGCGCCAGGATCTGACAGAATCACGGTAGAGTTCCTGAAATATGGAACGATAAACCTTGGAAAAAAACTCACAGAGGCCTTCAATGAAATCCTAGAAACCGGAAACATACCTCAGCAGTTCAAAGAGTCAATTATATTCCCTATTCATAAAAAAGGAGACATGTCAGATCCAACAAATTACCGTGGAATATCCTTTCTCAATTCCACATACAAAGTTTTTGTCTCACTTTTGAATAATCGCCTGTGTAGTTGGATGAATAGTAACTCGAAGCTTAAAGAATTTCAGTCAGGTTTTCGAAGCAGTTATTCTACTAGTGATAACATCTTTATCTTAAGAAGCATTGCAGGAACTTTTCTAGCGCAAAACAAGAAGTTATACGTATTCTTCGTTGACTTCAAAGCAGCCTTTGACACAATTGACAGAAGAGCGTTGTTTCTTAAACTCTATAACGCCGGCATAACATCAAAGTTTGGCAGAGTCTTGGAAAACCTTTATGATGGAAATCAGGCAGCAGTATGGAACGGGGTGGAAATGTCTGAATGGTTCGAAACGACAATGGGAGTAAATCAAGGATGTCCCCTAAGTCCAAACTTATTTGCTCTATTTATTGACGATCTTATTGACAGCTTACCAGGTGGAATAGAGTTTGCTGCAACGGTGATCAAAGCTCTATTGTTTGCTGATGACGTTGTGCTTTTCGCATATTCCCCTGAAACATTACAACTAATGATCAATCGGCTTGGTGAGATTGTGGAATTTTACTATCAATTTAAGTAAATCCAAAGTGATGATATTTAAAAAGGGGTCTATCAGAATAGCGAGGAATGAGCAGTGGCACTTAAATAGAGAACCGATCGAAGTTGTGAGATCCTACAAATATCTTGGTGTCATTATAACCAGCAATCTCAAC
This sequence comes from Sphaerophoria rueppellii, assembly GCA_920937365.1. Lineage (NCBI taxonomy): Eukaryota > Metazoa > Arthropoda > Insecta > Diptera > Syrphidae > Sphaerophoria > Sphaerophoria rueppellii. Next base: position 55,145,998 of record CAKKXW010000005.1, read on the forward strand.
ATGGAAGATCATTAAAAAATTAAGCTTACACAAGCTAAAAGCGCTATTAGCGCGACATGGAAGAAATGCTTCGAAAACAACTTAATTTCGCACACTGTAAAGTACAAGGTTTTCAGCGCAGTTGCGGAATCAGTGATGATGTATGCGGCGCAAAGTTGGGGTTTTGAACAACACGAAACTGTTGAGAAATTATTGAGATTTTATGTAAAAAGATGTTTCCAGCTACCAAGCAATACACCGAACTACATGATAAACATCGAAACTGGACTGTTACCTCTGTTTACCAAGACACTGAAGTTACATGTTGACTACTTATTGAAAGTTCTTAACATGCCAAACGGAAGATTGCCAAAAGTAATAGCCTTGTATATTATAAGAAAAAAGGACTATGGTATGATAAATTCAAGGAGCTTGCAGACTATTGTGACGTTAACCTGAATCTAAGCCATGAGATTACTGACATAAAGGTTGTAGAAGATTCCCTCTATCACTTAGTCTCTAAAGTTGATGAAAAATATAGGATGAACTGTATCGACAAGGCAACTTCTTCAGTGCACAGACCAACCTACAGCATACTGAACCATAATCTGTGCGAACAAAATTATTTTCGGGCTGAAAACAGTCAAAAAATAATATCAGCAATGTTTAAAATGAGAGGGGAATTGGTAAGGCTGAATTTCATACCACACTGCGCAGATCTGCCAGTTATTTGCAGTCTGTGTAACCTGGCGGTAAGAGAAGATGTCATACACTTCATCGGAATATGTCCTACCCTGAAGGAAGTAAGAAGACATTTTCTTGGCAGTGACATGAAAACGAAAACGGAAGTACTAACGATGCTGAACTGCGAAGAAAATGTAACCCTACTCTAAAACTACTATAGAAAAGCAATTTCATATAGAAATCAAATTTTGAACGAGGAATTCTAAGAAACAAAAAATAATAAACACATGCATATATTTATTATAAATATATTTATACAAAAACAAAATCATATATATATACATTATAAGATATATTTAGTTTTGAGATATTTTCACTTTTTTTATCAAAAACCAATTTAATATGTATACATAAATTAATAAATGTCAATCGGGCAGACGGCAAAGCCATGCTTCAAAGATTTTTGTAAAAATGTATGCAAATTGTACAATTGGAAAATGATAATAAATCACAATCTAATCTTAAATCTAATCTACTTAAGCCTAGTGCAATGAAATAGTGCGAAAGACTTATAAACGTAAATATGTTATTCGACATCATCCGACAATGTACCTATATAGGTACAACTTAAAAATAATAACTGAGGCCGTGTGCGGATTGGATGAATTGTAGTTAAAAATGGATGAATTTTTAACCACTCTGTCATATTTTAACCTGCTCAGCAGCTAGTCTAATTTTTAACACATTTTATTAAATTTGAAGTGTCAAAATTTAATCAAACGTCAAGTTTTAACCCATTTTTACCCAATTCGCACACGGCCTGAGTGACTGATTCCACTGACGCTAGTCACGAGATTTAGCGAAGTAAATTAAGAACAAATCTTTATCTTTATAGGATTTAGGGCACATATACGTAGGTCAAGACATAGTTTACTAGAACGTTTAGTATAATACTACGTTTTATCTTCCCTAAATCCCAGAAAAGTCAAGATTTGTTCTTAATCTACTTCGCTTAATCTCTTGATTACGTCAGTGGAATCAGCATATAAGGAAAGAAAAACTAAGCAAATTAATAAATTGACAGACCTTTATCATATTTTTTTTAAAGAAAGTTTTAAGTAAAAAAAAATCCTTCGCACTTTTGTATAGCATTTCGAAATTGAATGTTATATTCTTTTCAGAAAAAATTGCACTAAAATGTATGGGTTCTTGAACCATTCTCTTTGTTTTTAAAGACTTTTCATCAAATCGAGGGTAAACTTTGAAACACGGATCAATGAAAAAACGAATTTACTCTGCAAAAAACGTAGATTTCTTTATTTTGTGATAATTCTAAAGAATTAAAGAAATTAATTTGTATTAAAGAGTTCTTTCGCTGAGCCGTGGCTTTAAGTTGACCCACGTTCTTACAGCTCGGCGTAAGCATTTTCAGGAATGTTAAAATTTCTAACTTATTGATAGTTTTTAGGTATCGTGTGAGTAACTAACTACAATGTTAATTTATTACTGGGATAAAAAGGTATGTACATTAAAATTTTCAAAATTAACTTCTTCTTATATAAATGTATTTATGTCTGCACTAAAACATTTCCTTAACTACAAATACATCTCAACCCTTTTAAAATAAAATTCGTTAACACACCCAAAATTCAACAAAGGTGGTGAGATTCTTGCAAAAGAAAACAAAAACAATGTCGCACTTTTACTTCTTGAATTGATGTGGATCTGAATGTGAAAACTTTAAAATTCGGAAACCTTTGAATTTGGAGTTTAAAACAAATTTGAAAATTTGAATAGAATTTTTCTAGTTTGCATAAATAAGTAGAAAAATGCGTATTTCATTGCGAACACTTCTTTACTATTTAATGAATCATACATATGTATAATGAAAAATTTCATTGAACAAACTTAAAGTTTTTGTTCTTCGTAATCAGGCGAATTTTCAACTAAGAAAAACCAAATATTCCGTTCGAAAAGTCCTGAAAAAGTTCACCCATTTTTTCATTTGCTGACTTTCGTTAGATGTAATCAATAGTTATTTCCATAAAAATCTATAAGAAGACTTTATCTATCCTGAAAGTTTTATAAAAATACATTGGGTCAGCTATAGTTGCTATGCTATAGTTTTCATTGAAACGAATCCGGAAAAATGTTTAAACGAATATTTAGCCATGTAGTTTTTGTTTTGTACAGTAAAACCTGGCTAATTGGACCACCATTGGGACCGAAGAAGAGTGGTCCGATTAGGAGGTGGTCCAAATATACGGGTTCCTTTTTAATCGGACCAGTCCATTTAGAAAAAAATCATTGAGTAAAAAATAACTGCCAATATACCTTCAAATTTCTTGGAATGTATGTACATGTGTGTATCTATACTTTCATATATGTATTTCAATTTAACTTCGATTAAAAACTAAAAGACTGGGGTTCGTTTAGGAAACAAACATTTAATAACTCATTTTTTCATAACATACGCATATAATTTATATGTACATATATTGAATAGAAATTCAAATAATTGTATTCCAAACGGCCAGAAATCACTCGGAGTTTTTTTGACAAAAAAATTTTAAATGCAAATTTAAAATTGAAATTGAAAATCAAAATAAACACACAGAAATTCTCATTCTAAAAAGAATGAACCGTCAAATCCGACAAACTCACCTCATTACTTTGTTGCTGTATTTCAATTTTATTCTTTTTTAAAATTAAAACCTTAAATTCAAATAGAATAATTGTTGTTAACTTACTTTTCTTCAGTTAAAAAACGTCGAGATCGAAAGTACATGTGAGTAAATAAACAAACCGCAATTAATACAAAAATGGTTTACTTTCAGTTTAACATAACTGCCTAGTAATGGAGAATACAAAACTACAGAGAAGATATGTTCAGTGACAATATTCTGTACAGTTTGGAAAAGAAAAGTACAGGTTTATGGTGTTCATTGAGACATTTTCTGTTCCAAACTGTTCTGGTTTGGTGTTAATTAAGTTTGGAACAGAATTTTCTGTTACACCTTTTTAGGTAGAACAGCATAGATCAAGTGAGACCAATTTTAGCTTTCAAAAAATTGAGTGTTCAAACTTGTTCCAAAGTGTTCTGATATTTCTCAAGAAGCTGTGCTGTTTTTTTTTTCTCACTGAAAAAAGCTTTATGTCTAACCGTCTGAACTTCCCTGATTAGACAGTGAAACAGAAGAAAACCAGTAAAAACTTTTCGGAAAATTCCAAGAAATTGAAGGTGGAAACTCATTTCATAAAGACGAATTAACATTTTATAATCTTATATATTTAATATTTTAAGAATGTATTAATAAAATAAAGAAGTAAGTAGTTCGAAACAGAAATGAAAAAAATGCAGTTTTACAAAAAAATAAGCCTTAAGGTCTAAGCTAGCAAAATAATGCCTAAAAGGCATGAAAATGGGCCACCAGTCACCACCCATACACATTGAACCTTAAGACTTTGCGGTTCTAGGAAAGAGCGACAGTGCAGAGAACGCAGAGACCCGTTCGGGTTTTTACGGACTTTTATTTATCTTCTTGCCAATCTCGAGGCCATGTAAGGTTTAACTTTTTGTATTTGAAGTTTACTGCCTTACATAATGTTATAAAGTGTAGCGGCTATATTATTTATATTTAACTATGCATATTATAAATACCTTTGTATATATAATTGGGGAGTAGTCTCAAGATAGAAAACGGTGGTGTCATCTTGAGAATTTTCACTGAGAAGCAATTTTTTTTTCATAAGATCAGTGTTCTCTGCTTGGTTTGACAGAAGATCCAATTTTGCTAGGACTTGTTGTTCCATATACAAAGATAAATACTGACTTACCTGTCCACTGTACATAAAGTTCAATAGTCCTGCCATGTGGTTGGCATCTACATCGGCCATTAAAAGAATTGGGTGATTGGAAGGGTTGTCCAAAAATATTTCCTGAAAATATGGACTGCAGACTGAAAGCACCTAAAAAAGCCTTTGAGTTGCTTGGTATTAATATTTGTAATTTTATTACCAATTTATGAGCCTTAAATATGCGACCTCCAGCTGCTATAGTTACATCGACCATTTTTTCATTTTTTTGAAGGGAATGAAATCCTCTTGACATGTTCCCTAAAAAATTGTTCCAAGATAACAAATACTGGTCAATGGAATCTCCAAATTTGTTTTCTGAGGATGAAGTATCAGTTGAATAGTCTTGGCTTTTTACTTGACCATCTTTTTCAGAAAAATTTTCTGAAATATTTTCGTTTTCCAGTTGCTGCTGCTTGAAATTTAAATGTTTAACTGTTACTACTTTCGATTTGTTGCCACTAATCCTTAGACTTGTTGTGTGGGAATTCAGTGTTTTGGTACATGGACTTGAGCTTGCAGACAGAAATAGAGTGGAGGTTATATTATTTTCAGAAGACAGTCCATTTTTCGGTATATTGTTTTCGTTTCCTTCTAACTTTTTCTTTTTTAATAATTCTTCTTTTTCCATGCAGGCACCAGATGTAACTGCTGCAATGGCGGACACTATAATTGGGTCGTCTTCAAAAACGCTATCATCCAATGATTCTTTTAATGTTTTTGTTGAGGAAAACAATCGCAAGGAAGGATCATTTACTTGGTCACTAAAATAAACATCCATTAACGCGAAAAAAGGCCATTCTCTTCTCTTTGGATCCTCAGAAATTTTGATAGCCTTCCCGTTTAGTAAATATGAAATTAAAAATATGTTTCTTTATTATGGATAAACTCAAGGAACGATGTACAAACCTTATATTCTTGAAGCAAATTATTCCATTTTTTTATTATTTTTGAAAGTGGGAGTGGAACGCTTAGTTCTCTTTCAACAACTCTGAAATGAAAATGATTCTTCGTTTTAACAAATTGGTATGTAAATAAAAAAATTGGGTGTTTATATTAGCAATCTTCTAAGGCTTTAAGCTATATATAAATATACTAACTGACCCTGCAGACTTTGTACTGCCTCAATCGATAAAGAAAAGTTCTAGGCTTTGTTATTTCGTTACTACTCTACCCGCTACCCTCTAACCGTTAATCTACTAACCTCTGCCCGCTACCCCCTTTGCGCTACCCCAGTAACCGATAATCGCTATGTCTATCCATACCCGCTACACCGTTACCCCCTTCCCACTACCCAATCCCTACAACCCGACACCCCGCTTCCCACTACCCATTACCCACAGCCCGTCATCCCACTTACCGTTACCCGCTAACCATTATCCCACCACCCCACTACCATTACCCACCTCTACCCCGCATTAGCATGGCATTGTTTGCTTATGTTTATTTATCTTTTATTATTTAACCTACCTTTCACAATAATAAGCTTCATGGTCACTATCACTACTGCGATCATTAAGAAGTGGCTCTTAAAAAGTAGGGGTAAGTGGTAGGAAGTTGAAAATTAAGGATTGAATGTATTTCTTAATGCCGCACCATACAAAAATTATAATAGGAAAATCTGCCCAAAAAATGCCAAAACAAATATGTGGATAAGCCTTCCTTAACAATTAGCGGTATAAAAAATAGATATGAACCTATTCTCTCATACCCACAATTTCATCAAAATCGGTCAAGCCGTTTCGGAAGAGTATGACCACTAAAACTGTGACAGAAGGATTTTATATATTAGTTATATATATATTGTTTGTATAGCATTAGTATGTGTAGTACTTGTGTGTACCTGCACATCATATTAATTAAAGCACTATTCACATGAGCGATAGAAATATCTATTTTATCTATCTATAATTTGACATAAAATTAGTACCTGGTTTTAAATTTAAAATGGTTTTAACTTGTATCTACTAAAGTTACTTGATAACAGCTGACTTCAAATTTGCGCCATTGATATTTCAGAATAAAATTTATTTATGCATCATAAATCGAATATAAACGCAAATTTATGGTCAGATAAAGTAAAAGTACACTTTAAAATTATTTCAGATAATTGTGGTCGAAATAAAACCTACTTTAAAGTAAGTAGCTCGTTCTAAAGTTAATACCGAGGAAAGTGCCTTTTAACTTAATAATAATTTAGTTTTTATCCCCTTTTTAAAATATTCGTAAAAAAAAACAGAATTCCATTCAGGGACGTGGTATCAGCCTTCTTTTTAAAACTTTTGGAGTAATTTTAATATATTAATAGTCCTATAATTACTATATTTTTGCTTGGGTGGAAGTATAGGGTCATTTATTTCGGTATGGTTATGTTATGCTGGCATTTTTAATAATGACCTGTCTTCTCTTAAAAGTGAGGTTATAAATGACTTGAGTTTGATTAAAACGAGATTTTATAAACTAGAAAGTGATGCACGCAAAGCTGATTTTCTCTACCTGAAAAGCCCAATGAAGACCTACAAGGTATTGTGCGCAAGATATGTTCCTTAACAACATACTCTCTCTTGTCATTTAAAGTCTTTCGGATAAAAATGAACTCCAAGAAAATTAAAAAAACTCCGCACCTGTTGTTCTTAAATTGCAAGGTCAAGCCGAACGAATTAAATTTATAAAATGCTTCTTCTCTGCGGCCCCAATCACCCTGGATAAAGTTGGTTTTACCTCCAAGCTATTGGAGCATTTGATTGCCTCTCTGAAAGGCTTTTTTAATCCGCAAAGATGCAATGAAGGTCACATCAGAAAATAAATTACCTACAGTGCAATCTTTCAATGGCGTGGTTACGTTCAAAGTCTCGTCTTTCCTTGTTTTATTTGTTTTTTGTGATTTATAATTCCTTATAATGAATAGGGTCAGTAATAATTCTTCTCCAGCTAGTGCTATTGTCATTGGATTGAGTAATACAATGTTTAATGTTTTTTCTTCGCGATTTGATTGCCTGAAAATTTGTCATATGAATGTTCAGAGTGTTTTGTTTAAGATAGACCAATTTAGATTAATTTTGCTTAACTGAAACATGGTTAACAACAAAATCTCTTTATTTCGTTGAAGATTGGGAAAGTGGTATTAAAGGTTATCGCTTATTACGATATGACAGTGATGTTCGTTCTTCGGTTGTCTTGATTGTTGTACATGAAAGAATACAATCAGTTTGTTTAGATTTACAATGTTTGCTAATTGAAGTTAGTTAGCACATGAAAACAACTTAGTCAATTGTATCTACAGGCATCCCAGCAGATTCCTTTTCGATGTATTTGAATTTTCTAAATTCAGGGGCATTGCAATTTTAAAGTGTTTTAAGTGGACTTACATCGAAGCAACTATTAGTTTTGAAAGAAACTTGTAAACTAATGTAAATAAGTTAATTTTTTACTTTGCAAGTTTTGCTAACTTTTTTAATAGTAGGTTACTAAGAGAAAACCTGCCAAGTAAAAAAAAATTAACTAATTTACATTAGTTTACAAGTTTCTTTCGAAACAAATAGTTGATCCGATGAATGTAGGTCCACTTAACACATTTGCAATGCACCTACGATTACTTGCTGAATCTTAGAACTTGGCGTTCTTTGAGATCTCATTACTTTTCTTGGCTGATTTGTTAGGCACAATTTTTGTACGAGAGAACTTGGCTCTTTTTTTACATTCATGTTTTTGGTGTGGTTGTTATTTACAGGACGAAAAAAAAAAAAAAAAAACAAAATAATCAGGCAAGAAATAAAAACAAATAAAAAATAATAATATATATATATATAAAGGCTAATAATAAAGAAAAAAATAGGAAATAATTTATTACAAGTTGGTGTAGTGCAAAGATAATTTTCCCTTAAAGGCTGAAGTTGAGGCAGTGCCTTGCAACTCGTTTGGGAGTGAGTTCCACTAACGAATTGCTGTTACGTAAAATGAACGTTCTGCAATGTTGCGGGAAAAACGCGGCAATATAAGCTTTAATCCTCTTTGGGATTGGGCAAAAGCTAAATCCACACTGAAGTAACTCTAACTAGACCATCTATTGTGAATGATACCATGGAGCCTCAACACAAGTTTGAATTCTAGGTAATCATCTAGATCTAGACTCATTCCCAATAGTGTATGTCTTAAATGCTACACACGGGAATATCTTGGCACACTATAAATAAATCTAAGACAATCATTAAAAGCCACATTAAGTCTACGCTTACAATCACAGTTCAAAACTGGATATATAAAGTGATTATACGAAAAATACTGCAATATTAAGGACTTAATAAGGCGTTTCTTCATTTTTGGCAGGAATAGTTCCGAAGAAGATCTCTAACTCCGCAATCTTTCTGATTGTGTCTGCTACATTAGGAAGGTTGTTTACAAAAAGAGAAAAGAGTAGTGGGCCCATTACAGAACCCTGGAGAAATCCCATATTGCGAATATGAGCTTCTGATAGACTAACATAGGTTTTAATCCTCTGAACTTTATCAGCTAAATAGTTATACAATAACTTCAATGAAGTATTAGACAAATTTAAATTTTGTTTCAGTTTAGCGAGTAAAATAGACTGATCAATGCAGTCGGAAGCCTTGGAAGAGTCTGAGAGTACAATGATATCAATCTTTTCAGAGTAAAGGGCAAACCGAATGTCTGTTGTAACCTTAATAACTGCAGTTTCACAATTGTACTTATTACGCAACCCGGATTGCCATTTAGAGAGAAGATCATGCTTATTTACAAAAGTATGTAACTAGTCATATATAATTTTTTCCAACAGCTTACAAGGAAAAGATAAGATGCTATTAGGCCTATACTCAGATGGATTCAAAGGGGTTAGTTTTTTTTTTAGAAACTGGAATAATGTTTGCATTTTTCCACATGTCCGGAAATTTACCACTATATGGAAGCACAATTTTTAAAAAATTTGGGGAAATATCATTAGGACCAATGACGTTAGACTTAACAGGCTTCGCAGAATTAAATCGTTCAGCAGCATTAATGCAAACAAAAGAAAATTAATCTTCAATATCATTTATTGTTTCATATCAATATCATATATTGTATCTTTTGTTGTATTGCGAAAGAAACGCTCATTTTCTCTTATTTGATACATTAAATTTAAATTACACCTTGTGCAACAATTTCTTTTTCATTGTTTTGTTCATAGAGAATATATAATACCTAGAGTCGCGACTTCGGGTGTTCGCTCTCTTTTTGCCTACAAGCTGCAATTTGGTGGTTTTGTACCAGGCAAGGAAAATGGGATACAATTGTATCGAATTCGATACAATTGAGTTTGTTGAAGTACGAAAATTGGCCTCTATTTGATACAATTTGAAAATCCACAAAAATAAGAAATGTCAATAGTCGTGTTTTTTCACAACTCAGTAGCCAGCATAGTAATCAAGTGCGAAGAAAAAAACGCCCCAACTCACTCTATCTATCAAATTCAATTTGTATGGCAGTTGTTACATTAAAGGTCGCAAAATGAACCTAAGTGTTGCACCTCGAATTAAAGGAGCTAGAAAATAATTCAACCTTAGAGTTAATTACTCAGATAAGCTCATATCAGTAGATTTGCGTAGCTAAAGAATTCTTCTTAATGCCATCAGCACTATCTACATTTCAATAATTGAGAGTTCTATCGCCAGTACAACTGACATTTTTTTACTGACTTTTTACTGACTGAAATCCAAATCTTTGTTCAAGCAAATATGTAGAAATACGTGCTTAACTTAAGCGATAATCATATTGATATGGAAAACGTACACTGCAGTGACTTGGCCGAAACTTTTTGCTTAGAAAATAGAATTTTATTGGAAGATATCTTAGAATTAAAACGAATGTGATAAGATATTACATAAGCTTACTGGAAGATTTGTAGTGTCCGTAGCTTAGTGGTTAGGTGCGTTGGCTGCTAAGCAGATTGTCGCTGGTTCGAATTCTACTCGGGCCCAAAGTTTTTATTTCATCTTTCACGGACACTGCCTCTTGCAGAAACTGACAAAACTTTCAAGAGTATCATCTGTCATGAAAAAGTGCTTCTCAACTTTGCCGTTCGGAATCGGCGTAAAATGTAGGTCCCGTCAATTCTTCACACGCACCTAGGGAATTGTTGATGAGAGTAAGCCACTTAGGTCTTGGCTCTTCAAGAGCTGTCGCGCCACTCTATTTATTTTTTTTTACTGGAAGATTTAAACGAACGAACCGATTTGAATAATCCTTTCTTAAACTCATTAGTTTATTTCTCACCAGAAGCGACTGTGTGTGGAAAATTCAATTCAATTTTGAAGTTTATTTTTGATTTCTTCCAAACGAAATTAAAAATAAGGAAATTGCGGAGTATGAACAATTAAAACAATTTAAAACAAAATCAATTTCTGAGTTTTGGACTAAAGTCGGCTCAGCAAAAAATGAATGCAATGAATTTTAATTTAAAAACATTATATAGAATTGTGCAAACTTTCCTTTCCGTTACGCATTCTTCAGCGAATATTGAAAGAATTTTCTCTAACCAAAATTTAATTAAAATGAAGAGTAGAAATAGACTGCAGGTTGAAACACTTTCAGCTGTAATAGAAACAAAAATTTTTACCAAAAATTCTTGTGATTATTACATTTAACATACCAAGTAATATGTTGCAAGCAAATGTGACAAAAGAAATAAAAAATGTCGATATACTTCTCTACTTAAAGTCTTTTTTGCTTAAA
>CAKKXW010000005.1:55157744-55192097 GCA_920937365.1 Sphaerophoria rueppellii
GAAAGTGCCTTAGGCTGTTTCGAGAGGAAAGTTCTTCGGGTTATCTTTGGCCCCGTGTGCATTGAAGGGGAATGGCGAAGAAGATACAACAGCGAACTTTACGGGTTGTACAACGACATGGACCTAGCCAGAAGGGTCAAGGTCCAGAAACTCAGATAGCTCGGTCATTTAGAGCGATTGGACACCAATGCTCCGGCCCGGAAAGCCTTCGACACTATTCCCGAGGGACGTAGGAGGAGAGGAAGACCGCGACTCAGGTGGCGCACTCAAGTGGAATAGGACCTCAATCAACTCGGAGTGCAAAACTGGAGACGACTAGCTAAGGATCGAGCTAGCTGGCGGAGCCTGTTGATTGAGGCCCAAGTCCACAACGGACTGTAGCGCCACCTTAAGTAAGTAAGTAAGTTAGAGTTAATTACTCAGATAAGCTCAGATCAGTAGATTTGCGTAGCAAAAGAATTCTTCTTAATGCCATCAGCACTATCTACATTTCAATAATTGAGAGTTCTATCGCCAATACAACTGACATTTTTTTACTGACTTTTTACTGACTGAAATCCAAATCTTTGTTCAAGCAAATATGTAGAAATACGTGCTTAACTTAAGCGATAATCATATTGATATGGAAAACGTATACTGCGGTGACTTGGCCGAAACTTTTTGCTTAGAAAATAGAATTTTATTGGAAGATATCTTAGAATTAAAACGAATGTGATAAAATATTACATACGCTTACTGGAAGATTTGTAGTGTCCGTAGCTTAGTGGTTAGGTGCGTTGGCTGCTTAGCAGAACGTCGCTGGTTCGAATTCTACTCGGGCCCAAAGTTTTTATTTCATCTTTCACGGACACTGCCTCTTGCAGAAACTGACAAAACTTCCAAGAGTATCATCTGTCATGAAAAAGTGCTTCTCAACTTTGCCGTTCGGAATCGGCGTAAAATTGTAGGTCCCCTCAATTCTTCACATGCACCTAGGGAATTGTTGATGAGAGTAAGCCACTTAGGTCTTGGCTCTTCAAGAGCTGTCGCGCCACTCTATTTATTTTTTTTTTTACTGGGATATTTAAAAGAACGAACCGATTTGAATAATCCTTTCTTAAACTCATTAGTTTATTTCTCACCAGAAGCGACTGTGTGTGGAAAATTCAATTCAATTTTGAAGTTTATTTTTGGTTTCTTCCAAACGAAATTAAAAATAGGGAAATTGCGGAGTATGAACAATTAAAACAATTTAAAACAAAATTAATTTCTGAGTTTTGGACTGAAGTCGGCTCAGCAAAAAATGAATGCAATGAATTTTAATTTAAAAACATTATATAGAATTGTGCAAACTTTCCTTTCCGTTACGCATTCTTCAGCGGATATTGAAAGAATTTTCTCTAACCAAAATTTAATTAAAATGAAGTGTAGAAATAGACTGCAGGTTGAAACACTTTCAGCTGTAATAGAAACAAAATTTTTTACCAAAAATTCTTGTGATTATTACATTTAACATACCAAGTAATATGTTGCAAGCAAATGTGACAAAAGAAATAAAAAATGTCGATATACTTCTCTACTTAAAGTCTTTTTTGCTTAAATATACATTTTCTTGTTTATTTATTTTTATTTTTATTTTTTTTGTATTCATTTTTATTTAATTTGTTTTGTTAACGAATAGTTTATTTTGTGTTATATTTTTATAATAAACGAAAACAAAAAATGTTTTTCTTATATTCTTTTCTATGAAATTGATTCTCGATACAATTGGTACCAAAAGAATACAATTTAAATTTTTTTTTGAGTACAATTGAGAAATGTCAATTTCCATCCCTGTTTTGTACTACCTCAGTGAGAATGTGTTAGTTTTCCAATGCTTTTTAAATGAAAGACTACACCAATACATTCGCACTGAGTTAGATACAATGCTCAGGTTTGAGTAGCGGTGGGTTTCATGGGCTCAGATTTCGAAAATAAAATTCCGTTGAGCTCAAAATTAAAAAAAAAAACTTAAACATACAAAAAAATGCATGTAATATAAAAAAATAAATACGGTATATTGTTTCTTTGCACTTTTAAGATATAAATGCACTATAATTTACCAATATTTGTATCAAAAATCTTAATAAGTCTTAAGAAAAAAAAAAAAAAAAAAAAATAGAAATAGTACGCATACAATCGTGAGTATAGTCTGTTATCTGCTGTGGTGGAAGTCTGTCACTTTGGGCCAGTGTTACCACAGGGAAAATATTTTCAAGTCCCAGAAGCTTGAAAAACGAGTTATTTACAAAAAAAATAACTAATCCACGCTAAAAAAAATTTAAAATCTTTCAGAAATCTTTTATTTTTTTATTTTGAACATACAAAAAATTTATTGTATGGTTTTAATGTTCGAAATGCAAGCGTTTAGGACAAGAAATAGATGATTTAAACATGTGATTATTTTTTTCAACATATAAAATTCTTAGTAATAGTACCTACTTGTCTCTACAAAAAAAACGAGTCAAACGTGATAAGAACGAGTCCCGGAGTCAAGGAAGAAAAAAAACGATTCCTTTTTGACTCTATAGAGGCCATGTGGTAACACTGCTTTGGGAAACAGGAAAAAAATTTACTCACTGCTGAGTACTCACTCTTTTGTCACCTCTTACACAGATTCACGTACAGGAGGATGGAGGATTGTGAGAGTTCACCTCAGAAAAATTTTGAGGATGTTTTCGGCAAGGGAGGAAAAGGTCGCGACTCTAGGTATTATATTATATATATTCTCTATGCAAACTTGCGTGAATCATACTCAGTCTTTATGTTGTTTCTTATTTGTATTTTATTGTCAAGTTGCTTGTTGCGTTTTCTCTTTTATTTGCGACGTATAGAATGGCAAGTACTGAATTTGTGCAAAAAAATTTGAGATGGTGATGAGATATGACATTACGATGAAAGAGAAGTCGACAAAAGTGGGTCCGCCAATTTCGTCCGTCTGTCTGTTTTTAAACGCATATACAGCCTTAACCACTGACTGGTCCGATTGACTTCAAACTTGAAAATAAGAGGTTTGAGCGAATTCTCATGGGTGGTTTTTTTTCTTTAATCAAATTTTAGGGTAGCCACCATACGTTTTTTTTTTGCCAAAAACCAAAACTTTCAATTTTCTCAAAAAACTCATTGGTATTCAAATGAAAAAAATGTGCACGACTGGGTCGTACGAACTTATTCCTGCATGCTAAAACTAAATATTTATGATTACTTCTATGTTCCAAAAATGACAAGATCTAAGCAATTCTGATCACACTCTTACTTACAGCTTACACTAAACTCACTGAAAAAAAAACTCAATACATAAAAATAATTTATTAAAAAAAAATAAAATTTGAAAATGTAACTCGTAAATACATTTAATTCCTAAAATTTAAATGCCAAACAAATTCCAACCCTATTATTGATTTATTGAAATTTTTTTTTGAAAATCGTCGGAGCCGTTTTTTTTTACATAATTTTGTTACATATACAATTTTTCAAAAATGTCTTAAGATTAATTTGGGTATGCACTTTTCAAGACCATGTAAATATACATATTATACTTCAATTTGAAATACAGAATTTTGAAAAAAAAAAATATTTTTGAAATATCCAAAACAAATTTTGAATACAAAATATTATTTGAACAATATATACGTACTTTCAAAAAAAAAAAACTTATGCTGATCGGATTTTCATTTTTCATTTTCATTGTTTGAGAAAATGTAATAACAAAAAAACTGTACTATGGGAGGTACCGTTTTGGAGCAACACAAATTTTTTTTACATAAAATACATGAATGATAAAAAAAAAACTCGAGAAAGTCTTAAAAAAATCGTAGGAGCCGTATTGGAGCAAATTGAAAGTTTTGGGTTTTGGACAAAAAAAAAAAACGTATGGTGGCCACCCTAAATTTTGATCTTAAAACAAAAATAAAAAAACTGGGATATGAGTTTTTGCTCAAATCTCTAAATTTCAAATTTGAAGTCAATCGGACCAGTAGTTAAGGCTGTAGATGCCTCTAAACTTCCAGACAGGCAGACAGACGGAATCGCCGGACCCACTTTTTTCGACTTCTCTATCATCGTAATATCATATCTCATCCTCATCTCAAATTTTTTTTTTTACGAATTCAATACTTGCCATATATTCTATATGTCGCAAGTAAAAAATAGCACTGAAAATTAAATCGCATACAAACATCCAAATCATTCAAAAGTCGAGGGTAAAAAAAGAAAAGACCACAACAACCGATCGTGCTAGCACAAGGCAGCCCACAACACAATCCATCGATCCATTCTTGGCTGCCCGTAGCAAAATTATATAGAAAGAAAACTACCTGCACGCGAACAGTTCAAAGTTGTGTTGGCACACGAAATAACTTGATAGCTTACTAACGTTTGTGGTTGGTATTAGAAGCTGAGAAGCTGGATCTTGTTCTTGTTTGTTTAATTTGGTTCTGTTGATTTTGGTGGCAAGGTTTGACTATAACAAATCTCTTGAAAATAAGGGACAAAAAGATTTAGCCAGTGTAAAAATGGGTTCAACAGAAAAGCATGTTGATGCAAGTGATGCTAGAGTAAAAAGAGATACTGCCGATAATAAAAAACTTCTTGATTGGTATGCACTGCATGATCCTTTTCCTGAACAAAATTATGTCTATTGCAAGTGGAGTTGTTGGCGACGACAAAATAAACTGTCATAACGCACTCGAAGTAGGACTTGCCGCTATGACAAAAATTAAAGTTCAAACTTTTAATAACATAAAACTTAAACGTACCGATAAAGTACTTCCTCCTTTGACTATGAAGAGTTCTGTCAAAGTTCATCAAGAGAAAGTACCGATAGATCCGGTAATTGTAATTGCAAAAAGGATTGCAACTATAGTCGTGTTTTTTTGGCACAGCTATCCGTATCTGCAGTCAAGCCCCTCTTTCCCACTGGGCACTCTGGGCAAGTGCCCAGGGCCCCGTGATCGAAAGGGGCCCCCTCGTCCCTGCCAGATTACGAGCTTATTTACTTATCCAACTCACTATCAATGATGGAACTCAGCCTGAGATACTGCAACCTTCCATCGTGAACGGTCCCTCGCATGCACTCTCCAGTCGCCGAAACCAAGCGCTCTGGCATCTGCAGTCACTTGATCCTTGTACCGTAGGTACGATCTTCCTTGTCGTCTCGAACCTGGGGGCTGGGATGAAAAGAATTTCTTGGCTGGAGCGCTGTCGTCCATTCGTTTGATGTGGCCGAGCCAATGCAGTCGTCTTTTCTTGGCCTTCTGGACTACATCCACATCTTGGTACAGCTCGTACAGTTCTCGGTTGAACCTTCTTCTCCATTTGCCATCGTCGCATACGGGACCGAAAACCCGTCGAAGAATTTTTCTCTCCAAAGTTACCCCTTTTTTACTTATCGTCCAGCACTCTGCGCCGCCGTAGAGTAGGACTGGTAAAATCAAAGTTTTGTATAGCAGACACTTTGTCTTTCGACTGAGAAGTTTTGAACCCAGTTGTTTGGCCAAACCGAAGCAGCAGCGCAACGGTTCGCTAGGGTAATGATTTTTCGGATCTCCACTAAGGTGTCATTTGTGGGATTGATGTTTGTTCCAAGGCAGGTGAACTCCTTAATACCACGAAAATGCTGCTACCAACAGTGACGTTTTGTCCTAGGCGGCGGACAGATGTGGCTTTGTTTGTTGATAGCATGTACTTTGTTTTGTCCTCATTCACTTCAATACCAACGAGTTTTGCCTGTTCTTCAATCGCTGTGAAGGCCTCAAGCACCTCGACCGATGATGTCAATGTCGCCCGCATAGCCTAAGAGCTGGGTGGACTTGTTGAAGATAGTGTTTTCCGTGCTCACACCTGATGCCTTGAGCACTATCTGCTCCAGGACTATGTTGAAGAAGTCACATGAAAACGCATCTCTTTGCCTAAACCCTGCGCATTTTTGGAATAACTCGGATGAGCTGTTATCCATTTGCACACTGCACTGCGTATTGTTAAGCGTCATGTGGCTTAAAGTCACACTGGTACGTGCCGATTATTGTATTGCAGAAAGGTTTAAGACGCTTACGTAGAACGTTGGATAGAATTTTGTATGTAACATTAAGCATGGATATGCCACGGTAATTTCTTCATGACATCGGATCGCCTTTTTGTAGATGGGACATATGGAGCTTATCGACCAGTCAGTGGGCATGCATTCTTCCTCCCACACTTTGGTGATGACCTGGTGCATGCGGTTCATCAAAAAGAGTTCCGCAGGTATGCCATCCGACCCGGCGGACTTGTTATTTTTTTTAGCTAGGTTAGTTAGGATGGCTCTTTCGACCTCTTCTGAACTGAGGGCTGGGACTGGGTCTTTATTGACTGATCCTGCTTCTCTCTCGTCATTAGCTCGCTCGATATTATGCGCATTCAGCAGCTGTGCGAAGTGCTGCTTAAAAACATCTATTATTCCCTGTGCTTCGGTGACTTTAAGGTGACTGTCAATAAAAATGAATCTAGAAACATGGTTATCTTCTTTCTTTGTTTAATCTAATAAAATGGTCAAAGTCATAGGGGCCCCATTATCGTAATATGCCCAGGGCCTCCAATAAGTTAAAGATGGCTTTGTCTGCAGTTGGAGCTTCCATGTATTACAAATACAACACGCAGCTGCGGATAAAACTTAAACTTAAATCTGACTGCGGATAAAAAATTGAAATTTTTTCGAGTATCGATACCCGATCGGAGTAAAATTGAATTTTTTAGGTTGGTAACTCGGATAATCGGATAACTCAAAGAGTCTCTAAGGCTGTGTCCGCAGAGTGCAAAACACTTTAAGTGCGTTCTTTTATTAAAGTTTATTTTGAATTAAAATTGGAACGCAGGGGGTAGAAAAAAATCAAAAAAATTAAAAAGATTGAGTGTAGAAATTTGACGTTTTTCTTTTTGTTTTTCTATCATCGTCCTTTGGTTTTTGTTTCTCTTGAAAACTGAATGAAAAAAAAAACATACAAACACAAAATAGTATTTAAAGGAAATAAAAACATAAAGGAGTAAGCAAAATCTACAGAAGAAAAATACTCACGTATGAACACAATCGTTTTTACATGTGAACAGGGCATTTAATATTTTTCTTCTGTAATGTCGTTTTCTATTTGCGAGATTTAAGGTATAACGGTAACTTTTTTTGCAAAAAGTGTGAAATTTACAAAATTAAAGTTTTTGTTTCTTTGTAGCGCCATTTGAATTTGGAAAAAAAAACTACAAACATTGTTTTTGACATAAAAAAGTTTGCTGTATCATTTCTTTTATTTTTTGGGGTGGAAAAACTGTCACAAAATGAGTTTGAAAATTTTCAATTTTTGACGTTTTGCAAAAAGTGCTCGTTGAAGTCATACCTTTAGAGTCGAGTTAAATTTGTGAATCTAACAGCTTAATAGAGGTGGTGAAGTGTGGAAAAAGTAGAAAAATCTCAGATTTCATGATCTATTTGCGACTTGAGATTAAAAAAATGGATTCCAGATTTAAAAATCTGAATCTAGTTTTGTATCAAAATTCACACATACCTACAAGCACACGCACTTTCAAACACACTTGACACTTCTCTGTTTGACATTCGTTATTGTTTTATTTATTTGTTTATTGAACGACGATTGAAGAAATCTATACGAACATACCCACACATGTCAAAAACTTATCCGAAAGCAAAACTTACGTTAAAACAACTCAAAAATAGTATTGAATAAATTTCGGTTTTTATTTGTTTTTGTTTTATTATCCAACAGCTAGAGAAGTCTACCAACTTAAAAATAAAATAAAACTGCTGCGGATGGGCAACTGCGGATACGTTTTTTGGGAAATCGAATTTGGCTGCAGATAGCGATGCCAAAAAAAGCACACCTTATAATTGTTGTTGTAAAAAAGTAGGATTCTTCTGTTCCTCGATATGTAGTAATTGTCAAGGTCAGTCGTGCTCCAATGTTGAAGTAATTAGCTGCGTTTTATTATCCTCACTAACCCATAATGGGTTACCTCGTGATAATAAAACAATCTGGGTTATGAAGGTTGAAGTTCAAGCTATATTTTTATCCGAGACGCAGCCCTGATAAATTTTATTTTGCTTTCCGCAACCAACTTGTTTTTATTAATTTTAATTGTTGTTGTTTTGTGTGCAAAAAATTAACCCATATGGGTTAGTGAGGATAATAAAACGCAGCTATTGATGACGATATTTTCGATACCAACGAAAAGATTTTTGATGAATCTTGTTTTTTGGAACAGACTTCAGAAGAAGACGAAGGCAACGAAGAAGATGATGGAGAGGAATATGAAGAGGAGGACACCGAAGACGACTATCTGATTATTGATTAAGATATGGTGGATTGTGAATTATACCTATAGGGTAAACCACGTTAAAAAAAAATGCGACGAGGACTCTACCTCTTGGGTGGTGTGGAAAAGAGTGTGGACAAGAGACAACTTTTCGATAGGAATCAAAGTTTGAAAACCGTTACTTTCATTTTTGCAGGTATTAAGCTAACGGAAAAGTTAAACCAGTTTAAATGGTCAGGTGAATGCGAGCGCAGCTTTCAAGAGCTCAAGCAATGCTTGTGTAATGCACCAGTGCTGACTTACCCGACTCCTGGAAAACCGTTCATCATTGCTGCTGATGCCAGCAATGTCCGGATTGGTGCTGTATTGTCACAGGTATATGATTTATTTTTTTTACTTTCGAAGTCGGAAAAAAACTATGGTGTGACCAGAAGAGAACTTCTTGCACTGATTTTGGCAACAAAGCACTTCCATAAGTATCTCTATGGACAGAAGTTCCTTTTAAGAACCAACCATGGAGCATTAAACTGGCTTTTGAATTTCAAGAATCCAGGGGGTCAATTGGCGTGATGGATTGAGTGGCTACATACGTACGGGTACGATTATGAAATCCAACACCGGAAGGGGAAGCTTCAATCAAATGCTGATGCGCTGTCTCGGAGACCATGTAAACAAGACTGTAAGTATTGCAGATGCCAAGAAGAAATAGAAGTGGTTACCGTCCAACGAACCAGAGTTGGTCCCATTTATGGCTGGAGCAACGACGAGTTGAGGAAAGCTCAACAAGCGGACCCGGATATCGAACCCATCTTCGCATGGAAGGAACACCAGGAAAAGCCAGAATGGGCTGATATCTCCAACAGAAGCCCGGCTCTGAAGGCCAATTGGGCACAGTGGGACTCGCTTCATGTTCAAGAGGGTGTCCTTCGACGTAAGTGGGAATCAGCAGATGAAAAGTCTTATGTAATGCAGCTAGTCTTACCGAGATCGAAAGTTATGGATGTTCTGCGAGAGAGGATGATGGAGTTTCAGGAGGCCATCTCGGAGTAAACAAGAAGCTAGAAAAGGTTCGATAACGATTCTACTGGCTACATGCAAGGGAAGATGTCGAGAAGTGGTGCCAAAAATGCGATACCTGTGCTGCCACCAAAGGCCCGAACAAAAAGAATCACAGCCGAATGCAGCAGTATAATGTCGGAGCACCCTTCGAAAGGATTGCAGTAGACGTGGCGGGTCCATTTCCGGAAACAAATAATGGAAATCGTTATTGAAATTAATGAAATTTTAAACAAATGTACCTCTTGAAAAAGTGCTATACTTATTAACAATTTTTCGTTTGATAGTTAAATATTTCACAAAAAATTGTTTTTTTTTTAATGCGTTCCTTTTGACCTAAATGGATAACTACAGAAGTTTTCATATTGTATGTTTTTATTAACAGTTATTTACTTAGTAATATTTTTGTATTGGAAAGAAAATGTTTATATTGCTTTGTCTAAATATAATATTAATAAAAAGATTATTAAAAACTAGTTTTTACTAAAATAAACTCAGAGTTTAGGCTCATTCCGGGACACCTAAGCGGCCTTTCAAAAAAGTTTGTTTTTCTTAAAATATAGTCTAAATGACAACTTTTTATCAACTTGAAATTGCAAATTAAAAAAAATATTTAAATGATGCCTTGTGATGATACACTCTATTGTGTATACACTCTTTAGAGTTTCGCCTACACTCTAGTGGCTAAGAGGAGAATTTCGTTAAGCATCGAGAAGAACCTAGTATTTTCTCGAAACTATTTGAGTTATTTAAATAGCCCCTTGGTGGCGAAGTAAATTGAATTGTTTGTGAACTGATATAAAGTAAAGACACTGTGTTTGAAAGTAAGAGTAACGCCGGCTTCTCAGGAGAAAAAAGAGAGAGCATGAGAAGCGTCAGATCAAGGATGTTGAGAGAGCAAACAGCAGGAATGAAGTTTAACGAAAGGTTAAACAGCTGACTCAAGGTCATCGAACAAGAACCGATGCCTGCAGAGATAAACAGGGGAACATCTTAGTAGAATCGTAGTCAATGCTGTGGATTTGGAAAGACCACTTCTGTAGATTGTATAAGGGCGATGGCAAACAAAACACCGCTGTCAGGCAGGAGCCTTTCTTCGGACACGATGATAGCCAACAATTCCGTGAACCTGACCTAGAAGAAGTGAAAACCGCAATATCAGGGCGATGAATGGAACTTTAGCATTGTTTACCTGATCCTGAAAAAGGGAGATCCTCTAAACTGCGCCAACTACAGAGGAATCAGTTTACTTAACATCGCCTACAAGATTCTCTCTGCCGTAATATGTGAACGCCTGAAGCCTTTTGTCAACAATCTGATTGGTCCTTATCAATGTGGCTTCAGGGAAGGAAAGTCAACCATCGACCAAATTTTCACGTAGCCGCAGTTCCTGGAATAGACCTATGAACTCCAAATCGATACCCACCACCTTTTCATCAATTTTAAGGCCGCGTATGACAGCATCTACAGAGATGAACTGTACAAAGCTATGTCTAGTTTTGGAGTCCCTGCCAAGGTCGTTCGCTTATGAAAACTGACGATGGAGAACTCACGCTGCTCCATCAGGGTTGGCAACGAGCTCACGGAATCTTTCGACGTCAAAAAAGGATTCAGTTAAGGCGATGCATTGTCATGCAATTTCTTTAACATCATTCTTGAGAAGATAATTCAGAACTCCAACGTCAACACCAGAGGCACTATCTTCCAAAAATCTTATCAGCTTCTCGCGTACGCCGACGATATTGATATAATGGGAAGAACACAGCCTGATGTCAATGGCGCGACAGAAGCGTCAAAAATGGGTTTAGCGGTAAATGAGGGAAAAACGAAGTATATGCTGTCTTCGAGGAAGGGCATCCAACACCGACGGCTCGGGCAGAACGTCACTATAGACACATATAACTTCGAGGTAGTAGAGGAGTTTGTTTACCTGGGCTCCGCTATAAACACGGGCAAAAACACCAGCGCCGAGATCAGACGAAGAATAACTCTTGCTAATCGCTGTTTCTTTGGGCTTTTAAAGCAATTGAGTGGAAAAGCCCTCTCTCGAGCAACTAAGGTAAAACTGTACAACACACTCATCATCCCAGTCCTGCTGTATGGTGCAGAAGCATGGACCCTGACAAGAGGAGGAAAGTTCTTCGGGTCATCTTTGGCCCCGTGTGCATTGAAGGGGAATGGCGAAGAAGATACAACAGCGAACTTTACGGATTGTACAACGACATGGACCTAGCCAGAAGGGTCAAGGTCCAGAGACTCAGATGGCTCGGTCATTTAGAGCGAATGGACACCACAATGCTCCGGCCCGGAAAGGCTTTGACACTATTCCCGAGGGACGTAGGAGGAGATGAAGACCGCGACTCAGGTGGCGCACTCAAGTGGAAGAGGACCTCAAACAACTTGGAGTGCAAAACTGGAGACGACTAGCTAAGGACCGAGCTAGCTGGCGGAGTCTGTTGATTGAGGCCCAAGTCCACAACGGACAGTAGCGCCACCTTAAGTAAGTAAGTTCAACTGGTTCATCATCGAATCAACACCTGTGATGCAACGTCGATCCGTCAACCTGACGCCTTTCACTAACCAAGCAAGGTATGTTTGAAGAACTGATAACCACCATGAAATAAGAAAATCTGATAAGCAGAAAACTGTGAATTCAAAGTGCAAGGAGAATCGATGATAAGAGACCGCATTGTTATGGGGAATTACTTAAAACAGATTAGTGGGACCTAGCAAAAGCAAAGGAGACTTGTCGAATTGCTGACGAAGCTGGATTTCAAACCAAACAAATGGAAGGCGAGCGTGTCAGTGTTGCGGCTATAAGTAGAAAAATGGGAAATTTTAGAAACTATAAAAATACTAATGTCAATTTAAATTTTAATTCCAAATTTGTTAAAGAAAGACGGGTATCAACAGGTGCATGCAAGGAGTAGTTCAAAGTTAGGTCAAAGTAATGATCGGTATACATGCACAAAGTGTAATCTTAACCAGGTGCAGGGGAAATGCCCGAATTGCGTTTTTGCGCTGACTATAGTTGACTATTTCTCGTTTTTGCACGCCAATAGTTACGATTCGTAACCACAATTGTCGTTTTTGCGGGCAGTGTTAATGTGTCAAATCGTTACTATTTCTAACTATCCCCAATTCATCTCAGGAGTTGAGTTGAAAGTGGTTGATATGTCAAAGTGTTTTTTTCTGTTTATTGGCAAATTGTCGTCGCGGTCGTAAACGTTCGTATCAAAGGATTTCTGTTCGTCTTCAATTAAAACTATTTCATTAAAAAATATAAAGAAAATAATGTTCCCCATATAAATTTTAAAGCTTCTGTCGGCAATAAAAAAAAAACGTTTAATTAGTCTCAGAAAATAAAGACTTTTTCCGATTATTTATCAAAAAGCACGAACTAGAAATTGAATTAATAGTTTTTTCGCGAATCTGGAAGCAGCAATTAGTAGAATATCAAGAGCTGGCTAACTTGGAACAGCTTGAAGATTCCTTTATGGAGGGTGATCTTCAGTTCGAATAATCCATTTGCCTTTCTTGATGTGGGTTGTTAAATAATAAATAAATATATTCTTATTTCAATTGTCCTTAAGAACCTACCATACCAAGATCATTCTTGAATTTTTGCAATAAATTTAGAGCAACGAAAATTGTTGTCTCTTTATCCATTTAAATTATAATGATCAAGAGAAAAGAAAAATGTAACCTCTAAAGATTTGTTTTATTTCTTGTTTCACAGATCAACCAAACCTTACTATAAAGCGTTTTTGAATGATTTCAACTATTTCTAATTATTTCAAACACGACACATCAACCATTATTTTTTACATAAAAACTATAGTCAACTATTGTCAGCGCAAAAACGCACTTCCGGCGTATGGTAAAAGATGTCTGGCTTGTGGTACGCTTAATCATTATGCCGCTATATCTATATCTATTTCTATATCTATTTACATATCTATACTTATATATAAATCTGAAGAGTTTGTTCGTTTGAACGCGGTAATCTCTGGAACTACTGGTTCGAATGGTATAATTCTTTTTAGGTATGTTCAGAGACACTGTTCTGCACACTTTGGAACAGAAAAGTACAGCTTTTTGGTGTTCATTGACACATTTGCTGTTCCAAACTGTTCTGATTTGGTGTTCATTGAGTCTGTCTAGAGCAGTTTGGAACAGTTTAGGACAGGATTTTCTGTTCCATCTTTTTAGGTAGAACACATTTTCTGTTCTAAACTGTTCCAAACTATTCTGACATTTCTCATGAAGCTGTGCTGTACTGTGCTGTGCTGTACTGTGATGTGCTGTACTGTGCTGTATTTTTCCTCGCTGAACAAAGCTTTTGTGTTGGATTGTCCATTAATCGAGGAAGGCCTTAGGCTACTTTACATTAAGCTGTGACCAATAGGAGCGAAGAATCAGTGGATAATGTGGAAAAAAACGGTAAAAATATTAATTTTACTGCGTTTTAACGCGCTTATCTCAGGAACTGCTTAATCAAATTGAACAATTAATTTAATGAAGAAAAATATTAATTTTTTAAGGCTTTTGTTGTTTGCTTGATTGTGCTCAGGAACTACTAAATCAAATCGAACCAGTCTTTTTGTGTTGAATAGTTCCTTAATTAAGGATTAACTTAGGCTATATATAAATAACAATAGGAACATGTTTAAAAAACGGCAGCAAATTTCATTTTCCTGATTGTTTGAACGCGCTTATCCTAGCAACTGCTAAATAAAATTGATCATTTCTTTTTGTATTGAATATTTATCGAGGAAGGGTTTAAGCTATACAACGTAGTGTTTATAAGTTACGAATAATAAGAGCAAAGCATCAGTGAAAAGTGTAGCTAAAAGGGGAAAATTATACATATATGAAGGCTTCGAGTTATGAACAATTCCGACTGTTTTTAAATATCTTTGCAACAAAATTTCCATGCGGGCATGATGCACAAATTGAAGACGCACCTCCGGTGGATGGGGTAGACACAGACGAAGTCGCGGGCAACTGTTAGTTAAAAAATAATCGGAATGCGAATTTTAATGCAAATAAAATTGACATTTCACAGTACTTCGCACATGAATGTAACGAACTGCAGACACATAGCAGCACTGGCGACTGAGGCCACCGGCTGGGACAGAACGAGACACTAATACAACAGAGAGACAGATAGACACATAGAAAGGAAGAACACATAACATAAACCTGCATGGCACAGAGGAGGAGACACAGATTTTAATTGTCTCATGTCATTGCACAGGTGGCTAAAGAATGCTGCCGAAGCTGGGGCTTGAATCCGTAGCGTTCGGCTTAGCAATCAACTACTCTATCGTCTGAGCCATGGCCAACTGAAAAAAAGAAGAAAAAAATGTATGAGGTTAATTAAGATAGTGATGTTGAACATGATTCTGATGTTGAATCTGTTTTGTATGTTGGAGAAATCGAACATTCTGTGGCGAGACAATCTAGTTACCAAAGATAGAAGCATATGGCGGATTTCCAATTGAAACATTAGGATCAGTTAATTGTCCTACAGAATTTAACAACAAATCATTACAAGTTAAATGTATAGTTGTTCCAGGTTTCTCAAACCCAATGTAAGGATTAAAAAATTGTATCGATTTTGACCTTGACAAATTTATCGCGAGAAATATAGACGTTTTTGAAGGTCCGGACTGTTTTCCAGCCATGTACAATACCAGTTAGCAAACCGCCTCTGCGTATTCCATATAGTCTATATGACCACAAAATAAAGACGATGGAAAAAAGGAGCCTTATTCGAAGGAAAGATAAACCACCTTTATGGTGACATCAGTTAGTTATTGATGAGAAATCGAATCGTTCCTTGTGACTATGTATTGATTCAGGGGAGCTGGAGAGCTGCATAAACATTTACAAGACGAGCACTGCCTTATTTCTACTGTTGAAGAAATGTGTCAACCAGCAGCAGGAATGAAATTTTTTACTGTTTTTGATATGCGTGAAGATTCCACAGAGTTAACGACATTCAGCACGGGTTTCGGTACTTGGGAATGGAATATCCTGCCTTTTGGTTTAAAAATAGTTCCAGAAAAATTTCAAAAATTAAATCAGAAGTATTTTAATGATTTGCCTGGTACAGCGTCACGATTCACGATTTCTTGATAGATGATGCTAAAATAGAAGAACATGATGTCGATATGCAACGGATGACTGATAGAGCACGAAGTATAAATGTTAAATTTAATAAAGAAAAATTGCAGTATCGGCTAGAAAGTGTGCGATATTTAGGGCATCTCATAATAGGGTCAACTATGGCCGCAGACCCAGATCGTATGTATTGAAGCGATTATGCAAATAAAAAATCCAATAAAGTAAAAAGATTTATAAGTCATGGGCACTTAAAACTACCTACGTAGGTTCATACATCATTTCGCAGAAATAAATGCGCCCCTGCGTAAACTATTAGTAAAGAATGTCGAATTTATCTGACAGTCATTCAAAAACATTAGCAAATATTAAAAATATGTTGAAAACAAGTGCGATTTTCCATACATTCGATTCTACTAAGCCCATCGTTGTGCAGACCGATGCCTCACAAATCGGTCTCGACTTTTTTTTTTTTTTTTTATATAATAAGCACGCACTGAAGGGGTTTCATTCTCTTTGTATGCCAAAGCACAGTGCGAGCGTAAGGGGAAAATGGGATAGACGGAGAGGGTTTATGATGAGGTGTCGGTTAACATTGGCTTTGAATTCCTGCACATTGCAATGACTGGGGAAGACAGAGTGTGGAAGACAGTTCCACATCCGCGTAGTACGGCTAAAGAACGATTCTCTGAACATGACCGTACGACCGAAGTTGGGCTCGAGGGTGAACTGATGCGCATTCCTAGAGGTGCGTGTATTACGGTTGAATATCTTTAGGGGAGGAATGCAACTGGCTATTTCTCTAGACTAGAGCATATACCGTTAAAATAACGATAGAAGAGGGTGAGGCATGAGACATTACGTCGGTGTTCAAGTGACGTAAATGTCTTAATGATGTTACGATCACCAACCATCTTAAATGCTCTTCTCTAGATGCTGTCCAAAAGACTTAAATACGTTGCTGGAGCACCAGCCCAAACGTGGGAGTTGTACTCAAGCTTTGGACGTATATATGTTTTGTAGATGGTAGCCAGATCAGAAGGGGAAAAAATTGTTGCATCTTCTTAAAAAACCTAAACATCTTGCGGCATTTTTGGCGACATCGCATATGTGATCATTTCATGAGAGGTGGTCGGTAATGCACATACCGAGAATATCGAGATGTTCGGTTTCACCGATGCAAGTGCCACTCATGGACAGTGGCAGGGAGGGTATATCTCGCTTCAACGATACTAGACAGCATTGAGTTTTCGAAGCATTAAACTCTACGCGGTTTTTTATTCCCCATTGTACAATGCTGTTTAAATCTGAGTTTAATATTATCGTATTAAGCCGTTGCAGTTCCACATCTGAAGATGAGGGATGTGAGTCTGGAAACGAATAAGAAAAGCTAAGGGTACTATCGTCAGCGAAACAATGAATTAGATTAGAAGTTGCAGACAAGAGATCATTTATAAAAATGAGAAAGAGGGTCGGAGACAAAACGGAGCCCTGGGGCACACCAGCATTTATATTGTAGGTTTCGGACTTGAACCCGTCCAATACAACTTGTACTGAACAGTTCAAAAGAAAATTTCTAAACCAACGAAGGAGGGACTCATCAATACCGAAAGCACACATTTTCGATAAAAGAGGCTGGTGCCAAACTTTATCAAATGCCTTTGAAATATCAAGTGCAACAATCTTACTTTCTCCAAAACGATGTAAAGATTTGTTCCACTGTTCCACAGAAGAATAGGATAAATGGAAAAGTTTACGCAAGGGTTTTGCCAGCGTTGAAGAACACCTTTCTGAACAATAGCGGGGATGCCATCCGGGCCAGCGGAATTGTGTATGTTGAGATCTTTTAGGACTCTCACCATAGCACGAGTGCGAAAGAAGATTTGTGCCATAGAATCATTGACGCGCTCAAGAACTGGGGGAGTCATGACACTCTCTGGCAGTGTAGAGTTGGAGGTGAATTGCCTAGAAAAAAGGTTAGCTTTTGCGAGAGAGCTAACGACTGGAGTATCATTATCAACGAGCGTAGGGACCGAGGAAAAAGAAGAATTCTTCATGTTTTTCACAAAAGACCAAAAATTTTTACTGCCTTTGGGACATTGCAGTATTTTTTGCTTTATTTTTTGGTCGTATAGAAATTTGGTCCGTCGAATATGGACATTGCAGGCCTTCCTGGCTTGTTTAAACTTATTCCGGTTTCTCTCAGTAGTGTTGGTTTTGTAACAACGGAAACTTACCTCTTTAACCCTGATAACCTCCTTACAGCTCATATCGAACCATGCGTTCTCTTTAGGTCTGATACATTTAACCCTGTTCGGGAAAAAAGTTCTCATTCCCAGAAGAATTAAACTTTAGAGCATATCTGTACTGGAATCTACGTCACTATCGAGGAAGCATAGTGACCAGTTGAAGATCCTAAAAAAGTTATTGAGACCATCCCAGTCGGCATCCTCGTACTGCCTAGGAGATCCCGGTTCTCCTAAGAGATCTTTCTGGGCTTTATGACAAGAGAAATTTGCGGATATGACGCAATGGTCAGATCGGCCTAGAGGCGATAATACACTTATTGTATATTTATCAGGGTCAAAGGTAAGGAACAAGTCAAGCGTGTTTTCTGTTTGGCCGTCAATGTATGGTATTCGAGTGGGCTCATTGACCAGCTGAGCGAGATGGTTAAACTCAGCAAAGATCTCAGCACACACTCCTTTGGGTGTTGTCTTGCTCGAATGGAGAAGCCAGGAAGAATTGTGTACATTGAAATCGCCCGTAATAAAGATTTTAGTGCGAGGATACAAGGAAACAATTCTTTGGATGGAGTCGGACAGTGAGTCAAATTCGTTAGAAGTTGAAATCCTGTCCAAATTTGGGCTTCTATAATAGTAGAGGAGCCGCTGAAGACCGACCTTCACCCATCTGTTAACCGGATGACACATATTTTCTATGAAATATAGTGTATAAACAAATATGAATATGATAGCTTGCCTATCGAAAAGTGTGCCAGGCTATATTAAATTTAACTATATTTTAATCAATAACTAACGCTTCCTTCACCTACCTGTTAACCGGATGGAATTCATCTCAAATGATAGTTTTCAAGACACAGAATATGAATATGCAGGCTTGCCTCCTTAAATCTGTGCCAAGCTACCAGACAAGTCGATGTTAAAAAGGTAAGTATACGGGGTGATTCACGAACGTTGTGCCAAGTAGCTAGAGCATGTTGGTAGGCTTAAGACAAGAAAAAATTGTATGGGAGAGATGGGCCTATTACCCCCGTTTAGCCGGGAGGGGCAGTTTTCTGAAAAAAATTACTTATTTTTAAAAAAAAAAATTATTAAAATTCAACGGCTTTATCTACAACACCGTGCTATACCTCTCTGTAAAGCCAAAAACTAAGTCTTTTATTTTGTTCTTAAAATAAATTGTTTAAAATAACAGTTTTGGAAAAATTAATTTTCAAATTCAAAATTGTGAAAAAAAATTTGTTTTTAATGTCGAACTAATTTTTTCCAAATTTTATTTAATTATGCAATAATTTTCTTTTCCAAATTCAATATAAAAAAATAAATAGAGAGGCGTGACAGCTCTTGAAAAGCCAAGGCCTAAGTGACTTATTCTCATCAACAATTCTCCAGGTGCGTATGAAGAATTGAGGGGACCTACAATTTAACGCCGATTCCGAACGGCAAAGTTGAGAAGCACTTTTTCATGACAGATGATACTCTTGGAAGTTTTGTCAGTTCTTCGCAAGAGGCAGTGTCCGTGAAAGATGAAATAAAAACTTTGGGCCCGAGTAGGATTCGAACCCACGACGTTCTGCTTAGCAGCCAACGCACCTAACCACTAAGCTACGGACACTACATTCTAAACTACACTTCCAAATTCAATGCTGTTATTAATTTTTAGTCGAACACAATTAACCGGATTGAAAAATACATTGCCGTTTTGGAGATATAAAGAAAAACCCAAAACCAACTTTTGTTTAAAAAAAAAACACTTCTTATGTTTACGTTGCTGGACGTTAAGGTCAACTAATTTGTCGTCATTACATATTCTGTGTGTTGAAAACTATCATTTGAGATGAATTCCATCCGGTTAACAGGTGGGTGAAGGAAGCGTTAGTTATTGATTAAAATATAGTTAAATTTAATATAGCCTGGCACACTTTTCGATAGGCAAGCTGTCATATTCATATTTGTTTATACACTATATTTGATAGAAAATATGTTTCATCCGGTTAACAGATGGGTGTAGGTCGGTCTTCAGCGGCTCTTAGACTATAAAGGAAACAGTAATGGATGATGTGCTTATTGACGGAAAATTTGAACCACATAAAATTAAAGAAAGGATTAAGATGAGAGCTATACTGTGGTTGAAATTGGTAAGCAACATCACTTCTAATATGAACGGCGAGGCCATGGTGGGAAAGGACTAGTGGCACTAACTTATACCCTTGAATATAAAATTCATTAGGATCAGTAGCCTCACCTACTTGGGTTTCACTTAGTGCCAAAACAGCTGGCCTGTTTGAAACAGTGTGGAGGTACGTCGACAGAAAATTCGTTCTTAACCCAAGAATATTACTATAATCGACCCTGAAATTCTTAGCCATTAAATTAAGAAATTTCAAAACCAAACAAACGAGTTCTAAGAAAATTATTGAATTGGATTTTAGACTTCTTTTCGACTCAGCGCCCCTGCTAGTGTTATGCCTTAACAGAGACGTGAACCGATACGACCCTGGAATTCAAAACAATACCATGTACATACATTGTATCAGCACAAAAACGCATTGCAATGTAATGCACATGATAAGCCATACAACTGTTTGTGCTAGAAAGGAAGGAGGATGGGTACTCACTGTGCTATGCTAGGCATTTTGTTGTTGTTTCTTGGAGATGCTGTGCTTTTGTTTCTTTTTTTTGCTTCTAATATTTTTTTTGTTATTGCGGGTTCTGGCAGTTTTTTTTTAGGTTTAGCATTTATTATGGATTTTGTTGTTGTTTTTGTTATGTGATTAGAGTTTTTGAGTTTTGTTTGTTGATTTGTTTATTGTTTTCTTCTCATTGGATGTATTTATACACCAAACAGACAAACTAATTCGAATCCAATATTTGACCTGCTTGAATCACTCACTACAAGTTATGAAAAAATTATTATTAGTGGCGACTTACACAGCAATCTCTTTTCGGAGACTGATATCATCGAAAACATGTTTTCACTCAACCTATTCCCTGTGAACACAACATCCGCAACTCACTTTACTGAAAGTTCAAGCACACTTCTGGACGTTTTCTTGTTTCATGATAGAAACAGTGTTTTGCTTTACAGTCAACAACTGTCAGCTTCCGCTTTTCTAAACACGATCTTCTCTACATAATTTTTGTTTTTTCTGTGATTCGTACAGTTTTGAGCTTTGAATATCGAGATTTCTAAATATTGACTATCGGCAACTAGAAATTGGTGTTTGGAATGTCCAATGGGATAGCGTTTTTTATATGCCTTCTGTTTATAGTCAGATTAAATTTTTTAATCAGAATATTTCTGTTCTCTTTGATGAACATGTTCCTATAAAAATTAAACAATTAAAATATGGGAAAAATGAGTGGTTAACGAATGAGATAAAACTTATTATTCAAAGGCGTAATAGGGCATATGAAAACTGGAAACGGTATAGATTGGACGATATGCATGATCTTTATGTTTGCCTACGCAGGGAAGTAGTGCGAAAAATAAGGTTGGCAAAAAGAAGTTTTTTTGTTAAAAAAAAAATTAGCCCTTCAGCAAGTGGTCGTCAGCTCTGGCGAAACCTTAGTGAAATAGGTGTGGGAAAAGCCAGTCAAAGTGTTGATGTGAATGTGATGTGGATATAAATGCATTAAATGAAAAATTTGTATCCATTCTCTACCCCTTCTTGAATGCGTCCCCACTGTACCCACCTGCAAACGACTTGCCAGGATCATTTGAATTCTGTTGTGTAGAAAGCTTCGAAGTTGTCGATTGCCTATTATCTATAAAATCAAATGCTTTCAGTTTTGATGGAATCAATCCAATATTTGTAAAAATCATCCTTCCCTTTATTCTTCCAGCCCTGACTCATATTTTAAACTATATTATAACAACAGGTATTTACCCTCCCCAATGGAAAAAATCCATCCGTGTCCGTAGCTTAGTGGTAAGGTGCGTTGGCTGCTAAGCAGAACGTCGTGGGTTCGAATCCTACTCGGGCCCAAAGTTTTTATTTCATCTTTCACGGACACTGCCTCTTGCGAAGAACTGACAAAACTTCCAAGAGTATCATCTATCATGAAAAAGTGCTTCTCAACTTTGCCGTTCGGAATCGGCGTAAGATTGTAGGTCCCCTCAACTCTTCACACGCACCTAGAGAATTGTTGATGAGAGTAAGCCACTTAGGCCTTGGTTCTTCAAGATCTGTCGCGACACTCTATTTTTTTTTTTTTTTTTTTAATGGAAAAAATCCAAAATCATACCCATTCAAAAGAGTCCTTCGAGTCAAGATTATAGACCAATATCTATTTTGCCATTTTTGTCCAAAGTTTTTGAGAGAGTTCCCCAAAAACAAATAAACTCTTACATCAATGCAAATAATTTACTATCCTCACTCCAATCAGGCTTTAGAAAACATCATAGCTGTATTTCCGCAATTTTAAATGTGGTAGAAGACGTAAGAAGCAGCTTGGATGAAGACAAAGTAACTATTTTAATACTCTTGGACTTTTCTAAGGCCTATGATATGGTTGATCACATAAATCTTTGTAATAAATTGTCAAATAGGTATGGTTTTTCTAGTTCTGCAATTAAATTACTGTCTTCATATCTAAAATCGAGATCCCAAGCTATATCGTTTGGCAATAAAACGTCACATTTTCTAGACAACATGAGAGGTGTGCCACAAGGCTCTATTCTTGGACCACTTTTTTTCTCACTATATGTGAATGAAATTCTCTACAAAGTATCTTCTCCTCTTCACATGTACGCTGATGATGTGCAAGTTTATAGAAGCTGTTCTCTAGGTCTTATTGAGGACTGTGCAAATTGTCTTAATGCTGATCTAGTAAAGATTGCCACTTGGTCTGATGAAAATGGTTTATTTCTTAATCCTCTAAAACTAAATGCGTAATAATAAGTAAGAAAAAGCTGGATGTTTCGTATTTTCCTGATATCGTTCTTCGCGAAGCAAAAATCGAATATGTGGACAATGTAAGAAACTTAGGAATTGTCATCATTTTACACCTCTGAAAACACGTATGTTGCTAGCCAAAACTCTTATTGTTCCCAACTTAATATACGGATGTGAGATTTTTGGCAATTGTGATTCTTCGAGCAAAAGAAAGCTTAACGTTGCATTTAATAACATTGCCCGTTATGTATTCGATATACGACGATTCGACAGAGTTTCCGATTTTTCAAAATTACTGTACAACATGTCATTTGATAATTTCATTCGGTACAGATCGATAATCTTGCTTTCAAACGTAATACAAACACATCAACCTTGTTTTCTGTTCACCAAGTTAATTTTTAGAAACTCAATTAGATCTCGCCAACTTATACTTCCCCGTTTCTCTTGCCTTACTACTGAGCGGCAATTCTTTGTGAGCTCTATCCGTTTATGGAATTCGCTTCCAAGGCATGTTCGAGAGATATGTGGCAGTGGTTGCTTTCGCAAGGAACTGAGATATTTTTTCAATCAGACTACTTGCTAAAAGAAAACTGTATAGCTTTTAGTAAATCCTTTTTTTGTATGTGTATCACAGCGGCGACGGCAAATGTATATAACAATAAAGTAATACTTAATTTCTTTAATTTTTTCAAAATAAAATTAATATATGAATCTAGATTTTTTTTTCTTTCTTAATGTAATATAATACATGTGTAACCGCAATTTTAAACATTACTAGTTACAAGAATTTATATATTCTTAATGTGAGTGTTATTAAAATAAATAAATAAATAAATATACAAATATACAAATATACATAACACTATTGTACACTATTATTTTATTTATATGACGGCGTATACGACAGATACGACAAATAATATGAAAATACGTCGAAGGAAATCGACACAACACGCGACACACAACACAGAGGGAACCTTCCCCAACGAAAGCACTGACAACGCTCTTGTTGTCTAAAACAAAATGAAAAACCTGTTGCGTATGCATCAAAAAGCTTTTCACAGACAGAAATCGGGTATGCGCAAATAGAAAAAGAAATGTTAGCTATAATCTTTGTCCGCGAAACATTTCATGTATATATTTATGGCCACAAAGTTGTTATTCATACAAACCACAAACTATTGGTCTCTATAAGAAAAAAAGAAATTACTAAAGTTCATTCTCACAGGCTGCAAAGAATGAAGTTAAAAATAGCTAAGTATGAACTTGATTTTCACTATATCCCAGGAAAATGTTTACAGTTAGGGGATCTACTATCGCGTAATTCGATGGTTGATAAAACTATTGGCACTGAAAGATCACAAAAAAGTTCTGGTTCACACAGTTAATATGAGTAATTCCAAAAAGAAAATGTTTCAAGAAGAAACTAAAAAGGATTTAATTTTAAAACGTATTATTAACATTTATATAAGTGGGTGCCCTGCAACAAAAGACAAACTTGAGTCAGATTTAAAATCCATCTGGAAAATAAAAGATAAGCTGTATGTAGAAGATGACTTGGTTTTTTATATAGACCGCATTTTATACCTACAAATCTAATGGGCCAAATGTTACAAATATGTACTGGCCGAATATGAACAAAGACATTGAAGATTATATTTCAAAATTTCAAATTTGTAAAAGAAACAGATCACAAAATAAAACACACAAAGTTTGTGTCACACAAACTTATCCCTAGTCTCATTCTTGAACTACCTTTTCAAAAAATAGGCTTTGTTATTTTGGAGTATGGTGGTCGATATTATCTTGTAGCAATAGACTATTTTTCAAAGTGGAAAGAACAATCCAGCCAGGATAAAACAGCAAATATGATGATAAAACTTTTCTCAAAAATTTTTTCGATGCATGGAATTTCAAATTTAATCATAGCTGACAATCAGCCATTTAATTAACTTTCAATAAAAAAATATGCAAATGAAATGAATTTTTATTTAAAATCTACAAGTCCTAGATACCCACATTAAAATGGTATGGTGGAAAAAGCTGAACATATAAATAAAATTATTCTTAGGAAAACTGACCATGTACAAGATATTGACCATAGAGAAAGAGTATAATATTTAGAGTCGCGACCTTTTCCTCCCTTGCCAAAAACACCTTCAACATTTTTCTGAGGTGAACTCTCACAATCCTCTCTTTTTTTCGTGTCCGTGATTGTTAGAACCTTGCTCCGATAGGAGCAAATTTGCTTCACTTTTAGGGAAAAATAAAAATCTACTCCGACGCTCCGATTTTTCAAGATTTGCTCCACTTTTTCCACAAGAAAAAATATTGTTAACCTAAACTACATGTTAATAACATGTATACCTGTATAAAGCTTAGCGTTGTTTCTTTGAAGAAAATTTAATTAAATAAAATTGTTGTTCCTGAACTAATCTTAATTAAATCAAGACGTTGTTTCCCTTTTATTGAACATTGAAGAGGTTATACCAGTATATATAGAGAGTATATAAAGAGAGTTATATCAGTAACTGCTGGCGGAAGTCACGATTCTCATAGGAAGGCGATTCTCTTAGTAAGATGCATTTAGTTCAAAATTTGTCGTATGCAGTCGGGTGGCGCTCTAAGCAGCAAGAATTTTCAGTGTCAGTCCGAATTTGAATTTTCAAATTTCGGCAGATTTTGCTATCCCTTAAGAGTGTTCCGGACTGAAACTGAAAATTCTTACTGCTTTAAGCGCCACCCAACTGCAGACGACAAATTTTGAACTAAATGCATCTTACTAAGAGAGAGAGAATCGCCTTTCTATGAAAATCGTGACTTCCGCCAGTCGTTACTGATTTGAATTTTCAAATTTAGGCAGATTTTGCTATCTCTTAGTTTTGAAATAAAATGTGTTTGATCAAAGTTTTTCTCAAAATGTTTTGATTTCTGTGTTGAGAAAAAGTACGTGCTAAATATATGAAGAGATTAAAAAAAAAATAAATATCGCATCATATGAAAAATTGCTTATCAAAAATACAAATTTTATTCATAGCTTTTTAATTCTTTTTTGTTTAAAAAGTGAATTTTTTCTCCAATAGTTATACAGTTTAAATGTCGAATGTTATGCTCATTAAGAAATATTAGCGAAAAATGTTTTTATTTTGATGGAATTCTCTTTGAAAAAGTACGATTTTTAGCCATTTTGGAGTTTTTAAGCCTTTACTACTGAGTAACGAAGTCCTTAATTGAAATTGTGCTCCAATAGTTTTTTAGAAACAGTTTTTGTCTACACAATGACACCTTAATCATTTCAATACGACATTTAATCGCTTCACAATACCATTTGAAAAAACGCAGTTTTGGTCCGGAACACTCTTAATCCTTATCCTTATTCCTTATATCTTCTATATATATAAAAGAACAGCCTAATTTTTGTGTTCGTTCGCTAACCGGGCACACTGGTTGACCGATTTTTCTAATTTTTTCTCTAAATACAAGAGGTTTTAGGGTAGAAGGTTTAGCAAAAATAATATATATGCTTTTCAAATCACAAATGGTTCCATTGTTAAAAAATATTAAAAATTTTGTATTTCGCACTACAAAAAAAAAACTGATCAATACACGTACACTCAATTTAGTTTGAAAATTTTGTCAAATATTTTATTTTTCAATAAATAAATCAAAAAAAAAAATGTCAGTGAAGAAAAAAAAATATTTGACAAATATAATTTTTCTTCGACAAAAAAAAAGGAAATTATATTTGAACTAGCTGACCCGGCAAACGTTGTTTTGATATGTGAAATTTCTAGAGTATGAAAATATGTATGTTTATCTTATTTATTTTTAGTGGGTACGTATTTGTTATTTATAACGTTTTGAATGTTGATGGAATGTGTCATTAATAAAATTTATTCAACACTAACAAACTGGAGGTATTCCACGTATAATTATTGTCTGAATGAAAAACATGGTGTGCTCAAATTTAAGCCACAAACAGACATTATTTAGCTTTGGCGCACAAAAATTTACTTGAAGCCTTTAGCCGCAACTTGAAGAATTTGGAGCTCTGAATCTTTTTGTTGCTGAGGACAAACTTTGTCGATTAAACCACGGTCAACTGCTGCAGACGAATGGAGTCGTTTAAAAACTTCTATTTCAGGAAATTAGCTTTGGCGCACAAAAATTTACTTGAAGCCTTTAACCGCAACTTGAAGAATTTGGAGCTCTGAATCTTTTTGTTGCTGAGGACAAACTTTGTCGATTAAACCACGGTCAACTGCTGCAGACGAATGGAGTCGTTTAAAAACTTCTATTTCAGGAAACTTACATTGGCCAATTATTAGACATTAAAGGGAGAGTGGCGCGACAGATCTTGAAGAGCCAAGGCCTAGGTGGCTTACTCTCATCAATAATTCTCTGGGTGCGTGTGAAGAATTTAGGGCACCTACAATTTAACGCCGATTCCGAACGGCAAAGTTGAGAAGCACTTTTTCATACTCTTGATACTCTTGGAAGTTTTGTCAGTTCTTCGCAAAAGGCAATGCCCGAGAAAGATGACATAAAACACTTTGGGCACGAGTAGGTCTCGAACCCACGACGTTCTGCTTAGCAGCCAACGCACCTAACCACTAAGCCACGGACACTATTGGATATTGAAAATGGAATAATTTCACTTGATTCTGAAGGCCGAATTTCACTTCCAAACAATTTTTATTGTAATGCAAATCCACGGAATGAGTTGATTCAAGATGTCTTTGAAGCATTGAGTTGAAGTGCAATAATGGCTGGTACAGATTAAAGTCTTCCTAAAATCGATTCAACAACTTATTTTGAACTAGACAAGAAAATGCATAATTTTTTGAGTGGTTTGACACTATTACAAATTACCACAAGACTAGCCGTGAAGAAGTCAATGGCATACGTCTTTAGTTTCCTGTTCGACTTGAATTCCCTCAAAAATAAATAAGACGCAAGGTCAATCTTTAAAAATATGTGGTTTTGATTTAGAAATTTCTGTTTTTCCTCATGGTCAACTATACAGGGTATCCTGTAATTTTTCTGCCATATACTTTGGGATGTGATTCTTGATCATATTCTTAGAAAATCCTTTTAAGACGAAGTTACTTTTTCATCACTTTTTGACAATTAAAAAAAAGGCTATCTTTGTATTTAAGTGGTGTTCAATTTTTCTTGCCCGAGCAAAGTGTTGACTTTAAGATATATTTTTTTTTTTTTTTCGGATAATGCGTAAAGAACATCAAGTCTTCTTATTTTTACCTTATGAACAAAAAAATCTCATTGATAAACAAAAACCCATACATTTTATAATACTTGGGAAAATCTAAAACAGCTTAGAACATCGAATTTAGGTTTTTTTTTCAATACTTTTATTGCAGCACTTTATAATATCCCAATAATTGTTAATTTTAAGAAAATGTATAACATTGTGCAATCCTGAAGACGGTTAAAAGCATACTTATGCTTATATCTGGCTTGCTGTCAAAATCCTACTTAACTTACCTCTTCTCAGGGAGCTAAATTTGGGGAAGATATGTTTAATGGGTAAATTAACTAAAAAAAATTATGTAAAAGAATTGAAAAGCGAATAGATTATTCATCAGATTAGCAAATACAGGCATGATTTTTCTAAGAATATTGTTCATTTCTGCCTATCCATCTACTACCGTATTTTTCATCCTGCAAATCGCTAATTTCCGAACCGTTGTGGGTCGAAGCCCTGCAAAGCGGGCTGGGGTTTTGCTAGTATATATATATATATAAAAATGGATGTGTGTTTGTTTGTATGTGTCTTATATTTTCATGGTTGATACTGTTGTATTCAGTGATGATTTCTGTGAAAAAAGAAATTGGAAAAACCTCATGGAAAAGTGGGAAAACTGGAAAAACCAAACAAAGGTCGAAAATTAGATTTTTCGCTTGAAATTTTTTGGTTCGAAATGGGTTTTCGAATGGAAAAATAGAAAGTTCTTAATGAAAAACTGGAAAACTCATTGGTTTTCAAATGGAAAATTGCATGAAATTGTGGATGGCATTGGTTTCCAAATGGAAAACTGGAAAATTTCAAATGAAAAGCTTGAAAATTTCAAAATGGGTTTGGCTTTCACTGGAGAATTACAAAATGGGCTTTCGAACGAAAAACTCATTAGTTTTCAAAAGGCAAATTGCATGTTATTGTAGGTGTATTGGTTTTCAAATGAAAAATTGGAAATTTCGAAGCTTTTAAATGGAAAACAGAAAGTTCTTGATGAAAAACTATGAAATTTCACTGGTTTTCAAAGGGAAAAATGAATAATTTTGGATTGGGAACTCGAAAAACTCTGCGA
Source organism: Sphaerophoria rueppellii (assembly GCA_920937365.1). Classification (NCBI taxonomy): domain Eukaryota; kingdom Metazoa; phylum Arthropoda; class Insecta; order Diptera; family Syrphidae; genus Sphaerophoria; species Sphaerophoria rueppellii. The sequence goes on from CAKKXW010000005.1 coordinate 55,186,719, forward strand.
GAGCACGAAGAACTTCAAGACCTAAAATCAAGATTTTGCATACAATTTTAGTTGCATTATTGGTATGTTTGTGTAGGTACTTTAGAGACTATTAATCCTCTAAATCCTCAATGCATTTCTTATAAAACTTTCACAGTAGGTACAGCCTTAATAAAAACGAAATTTTGGGAAAATCTTGCGAGAAAATCAGAAAAAAAGGCGGACAATCGAAAGCTGCATGGAATTTTGATTTTTGTGAAATAGTCAAAACACACCGGAAGAACGAAAATTTGTTGAATTTTCAACGAAATTTGAATATGTAATAATAATGAAAGTAGAATGTTAGTTGTAAAGCTTGGAAAAAATTCAGATATATGAAGATCTCTATTTCAATTGGATTCAAGCAAATCACATTAATTATTCTAAAGTTGCTCTGAGGGGTGGCGAGACGAAGTTCGCAGGGTCGGCTAGTTTCGAAATAAAATGAGTTTGATCATAGTTTTTTTTCAAAATTTTTTGATTGCTTTGTTGAGAAAAAGTACGTGCTAAATAAATGAAGAGATTTAGAAAAAAAATAAATATCGCATCATAAGAAAAATTGTTTTTCAAAAATGCAAATTTTATTCATAGATTTTTAATTAAACAAAAAAGTTTAAAAAGTTAATTTTTGCTCCAATAGTTATACTGTTTAAATGTCGAATTTTATACTCATTAAGCAATGTTAGCGAAAAATGTTTTTTATTTTGATGGAATTCTCTTTGAAAAAGTACGATTTTTGGCCATTTTGGAGATTTTGAGCCTTTACTACTGAGTAACGAAGTACTTAATTGAAATTGTGCTTCAATAGTTTTTTAGAAACAGTTTTTATCTACACAATGACAACATAATCAATACGACATTTAATCGCTTCAAAAAACCATTTGAAAAAAAAGGAACACTCTTAAAGAAGAAAAATAAACCATGCAAACGGTAAACAAATTTGGGGGAAATTTAGCAAATCAAATAGAGTTACAACAAAATTTGAAACGCTTCATGGCATTCACAAGTTTATTTTTTAAGAGCTTCCTTCTCAGTTTTCATGAAAATTTCGATGTTTATTATTGTTGTTTGTACAATGATGCACCAAATCCTGAGTGATGTACAAGAGATATGGCCAGAAAAGTGGGTAGTAGAGTGGTGGTTTAGTAGGTATTGGGTTGCAGGGTGAATGGTTGCGGGTTGTGGGTACTAAATATTGGGCTAATGGAAGACGTACTGGGTAGCACAAGCGGGTAGCGTTTAAAGGGTAGTGTGGTAGAGGGGTATAAATTATTGATTGAAGCAGTACGAAGTTTGCAGGTACAGCTAGTGTTACTATAAATGTGCCCGTGTCCACTTATCCATCACCTAAGGTCAATGAACGAGAAACGATACTCCAGCAAAACAGAATAAGAAAGAATCAACATGCACTTTCTTGTATCCCTAAACTGTTTAAACAAATAGTGTGTGACAGTTTATTCTTTTACTGTAAAAACATAATATGCAGTGAGCAACATGGCTTCATGCAAAGGAGATCAACTGTCACAAACCTTCTTGCGTAAAGATGCATAATTGTCTGAACAAATTAGAACATGGACTGGAAACTGATTGTGTATACAATGATTTTTCAAAAGCTTTAGATCACCTGTCTCACTCAGTTATCAAGTTGAAACTACAGTTATTAGGCTTTTTCCCTGGACTGGTTTCATGGATTTCTTCTTACATTGAGGATAGAACTTATCAAGTTAAATTCAGAGACATGTGTTCGAATACTTTACTGCTAAATCTGGTGTTCCAGAGGTTAGTCATTTAATACCTCTTTTCTTTATCTTATCGATAAATGATGCACCGTTATGTGTTTGTGACAGTGAAATTCTTATTTTTACAGATGATATGAAGATCTTTAAGAAAATAACATCTAACAATAATCGCATTCTTCTGCAAAATGATGTAAATAGGTCTTCTGTACGGTGTAATAAGAACAGTTTCAAAGAAACGAGCATCTTTAACTCATGAGTATTATATATCTCAGCAGATTCTGTCTCGTGTTTTTAAAGTAAGGGAACTAGGGGTTCTTTTTACACCGAATCTAGATTTTACGGAGCATTTTCACAATATTGTTAATAAAGCTTATTCTATGTTGGGGTTCGTTGAGCGGTGGTCAAAAGAATTTCTTTATCCTATCGTCACCCTTTCTCTTTAGAATTGCCTTGTTCGTCCGCATCTTGAATATGGTTCACAGAATTGGAGTCCGTATTATGACGTTCACATTGACAGGTTAGAATCGGTGCAACGTAATTTTACTCGTCAACTCATAACAGGCGTCACGAATGCACCAGACCTTCTTAATGCTATACTTTTTTACTTTCGGGGAGGAGGTTATCACCTTCGCAGCATCGATCTAATTAAGGTCCCAAGACATAGGACCAATTACGGAATGCATGAGTCCTTGACAAGGATAAGAAGGCTTTTGAATTATAATACGGATCTTATTGACTTTTATATTAATAAGAATAAATTTAAGTCTATGTTAAAAACCAGTGTGGCACGCAATTGTTTTAATTGTTGTCTATTCATGTATTGTTTTTTATTTGTTTGTATTTGTATAATTTTGTTTGTTTTAGATTATCTACTAACAACTAACACCGCTCTAAGTGATGAGCCGGTCTGTTAACACAGTTTTCTATGTTAAGGACAAATGGTCGTTAGATGTGGCTTGCTTTCAGCTCTCTTCGACTTTATCTGATAGTGTGTAAAGAAATACACAACTAGATTTGGACGTAATATCAAAAAGCCAGACTGCTATAGACCAACTTGAGTTATTTACTTTTTCAAATGCATTTTTAGTTTTGGTTATTAAAATACTTTTTTAAATGCATTTTAATTTATTTATTTAGCTTAGTACAAGCTTTAATTTTGGTTATTAAAACGATGATGACGTGCATTCGAGTGGACACAAGCGTCCACAGAAACCTCTGTATATCAACTCCTACTCTCCACCTACATTGGGTTCCAACCCCAGTAGGAAGTTGTTGGCGGCAGCAAAGAGAGAGAAGGGGAGGAGGTATGCGTCCACTAAGGCATGCCTCCTTTACAACAGGCGGCAGCGGAAGAACTCCCATGATGGAATCAACGGTGGCGTCTACAGTTCCAGTCAGGATGAATTACTAAGTGAACACCTTATAGGGCTACTAAGACATATTCGCAGCCCAGGCCTATACGGAGCGCTTTGGCCGGCTCTTCGTCTTCGAGTTAAACTAAAGACCTGGCCGCTGGCCCTTCAGGTCAGGGGTCGTGCGTCGGGTTCCGAACCACCAACAAGCCTCCGAGGCTTACGGACGGCTATTTTTTTTTTTTTATAATAAGGGAAAGGGCGTAGGGGTTGGAGAGGAGGTGCTAGTGTACATTGGTCTTAAATTTCTGAACACTGCAATGGTCGGAAAAGACAGAGTGTGGAAGAGAGCTCCACATTCACGTTGTACGGCTTAAGAACGATTCTTTATACTTGAGCGTACGACCGAAGTTGGGCTCGAGGGTAAACTGATGAGCATTCCTGGAATCGCAGGTATTACGGTTGAATTGTTTAAGGGGAGGAGTGAAAGGGGCTATTTCTCTAGACCACTTACCGTAGAAGTAACGATAAAACAGAGTGAGACACGAAACGTTACGACGGTGTTCCAATGAAGTGAATGAGTTAGTGATCTCTCTATCTCCAATCATTCTTGCAGCTCTTTTTTGTATTTCATCCAAGAGGCTTAAGTAAGTAGCTGGAGCACGAGCCCAGAGATGTGAATTGTACTCAAGCTTTGGACGGATATAAGTCTTATAGATAATAGCCAGATTGGACGGGGAGAAAAATTTCATGCACCGTCTTAAGAAACCCAAACATCTTGCGGCATTTTTGGCGACATCCACAAGAGGTGGTCAGTGATGCACATACCGAAAATTTCGAGATGTTCGGTCTCGTTGATGCAAGTGCCACTCATGGACAGTGGCAAGGGGGGTATATCTCGCTTCAACGATACAAGACAACATTGAGTTTTCGAAGCATTAAACTTTACACAGTTTTTAAATCCCCATTGTACAATGCTGTTTAAGTCAGAGTTTAATGAGCTAATCATATTTCACCGTTCCAGTTCATGTGAATCTGGGAACGAATATGAAAAGCTAAGGGTCTATCGTCAGCGAAACAATGAATTGGATTAGAAGTTACAGTTACCAGCATTTATATTGTGGGTCTTGAACCCGTCCAGTACAACTTGTATTGAACGGTTCGAAAGAAAGTTTCTAATCCAACGAAGAAGGGATTCATCGATACCGAAAGCACGCATTTTCGATAAGAGATCAAGATGCCAAACTTAATCAAATCTGATGACAGTCTTCTCATGTGTGGATACTTCAATAGCACTTTCGATAATAAGAACATCAGCATCATCTCTCGCTTGCTTTGTTGTGATATTTACACTTTTCAATTTTTCAATGAGCACAGATGCATTCAATATATTAAATCTACTAAACATCATTAACCTGTCCAGTTATCTAATCTTCCACCAACAAGTGCAGCAGCTCATCAACACATAAATCGTGTTTATTACCAAATTCAAAAATGGTTAGGACATGATTTAGAACCTCAAGAATGGGGCTGGGTACTCCGAAATGAATTTCTGCAGCCAATAACTACACTATTACGACCAGCTCTTCTCTGACAGTCATGGTGCTATTAAATCTCTTGACGGTGTCTCAACCAAATCTCAAACGGCCCTCGATTATCGATCGTCTCGTATGGAGATGGCGCAGCAATTTAACATTCACCGCTGTTGGGTGCCGGGCCACAGAGACATCACAGGAAATTGAAGAGCCGATGAACTCGCTAAAAATGGAACCGTCATACCTGAAGTGCGTTTTTGCGCTGACTATAGTTGACTATAGTTGACTATTTCTCGTTTTTGCACGCCAATAGTTACGTTTCGTAAAAACAATTGTCGTTTTTGCGGTCAGTGTTAAAGTGTCAAATTGTAACTATTTCTAACTATTCCCAACTCTACTCAGGAGGTGAGTTGAAAATGGTTGATGTGTCAAAGTCTTTTTTTCTGTTTAATGGTGTTTTTAATGACTCAAAAAAAAAAAAACATTCTGTTCGTGCATTTTTTACCGTCGTAGTTGTCCGTATCCGTGCCGCCGCAAATTTAATTCAATCAAAAGATTTCTGTTCATCTTCAATTAAAAATATTTAATTTCAAAAATATAAAGAAAATAAGATTCCCCTTACAAATTTTAAAGCTTTACGAGTCAAACTGAAAATCCTCAGTCACTACGAGGAGATACACACCAAGGAAATGATCGCATTTCCAAGTGGCTTAAAATTCAGCACCAATTTCAAGA
>CAKKXW010000005.1:55193712-55209638 GCA_920937365.1 Sphaerophoria rueppellii
GGTATCCGGCATTCCTGTGGATAATCCCTCGATTATACTTCAGACGAAACTCTATTGTTTAGAAAGCTCGCGAAATCCAGGTCACTTCCGGTTTACTCAAAACACCGACGCGTGCAACCATTTAACACGGTGGATCTCAAACAATAGAAATTCCGTAAAAAGCGTTTTTGGATGATTTCAACTATTTCTAACTATTTCAACTATGACACATCAACCATTTTCTTTTTGACATAAAAACTATAGTCAACTATCGTCAGCGCAAAAACGCACTTCTGTTTCATCTGAAAGGGACAAGATAGGTATACCGATAGCTACATGTAAAATTCTGCTAAAAGAAACAGCCTTAAAGATAACAAACTCTAGGTGGCACAATTTACCAACGTGCGCAGCCACAAAACTCATTTGGCCTTCACTGGACCTAAAGCGCTCGAAAGATTTGTTATCTCAAAGCAGACTTCATATTAGCTCCCTAATAGGTGTCCTTACGGCCTATGGACTTATATCTCATTAGAGGTACCCGGATACTCGGTACCCTTACACAATGAAGCTAAAACTGTTTGAACAAATGGATGCTGTTATGAATGAAGTGTTATTTTTGCATTTCTCCATTAATAAATAATTATAATCGTTTATTAATGGTCTATTTCAGTTGTGTTTTCATTGTCAAGTAATTGCATTAAATTTTATTGTGATCGGAAGGAATTGCAAATTGGAGGTGGACAGTAATGTAATGATAATGTAGTTTATTATTTTCATTAGATTAGATACTCTTAGGATGGTTTTGGTTTTTTGTGTTGTCTTTTTGTAATTAAAACAAACAAAAATGCCATTTGTCAGATGGGTTATGATTCTTTTAGTGGTTGAAAAAATATACGACCGATCTTGGCCGTGCGTCGTCGTCGTCGTAGTCGTAAATAAAGAAAAAAACAAAGCTGTTGGCAAGAGTTTGTTGATTTAATTATTGTTGCAATGTACGAAAAAGAAATGCATGTTGTGTTTGGATAGTGATAATTGAAAGGAATAATTTTATAATAGCCGCGTTTTATTATCCTCACTAACCCATATGGGTTACCTAGTTACGATCTGGGCTATGAAGGTTGAAGTTCAGGCTATGTTTTTATCCGAGACGCAACTCTGATAAATTTTATTTTGCTTTTCCACAAACAACTTGTTTTTATTAATTCTAATTGATTGATTCTTATAATATGTCTTCATAAAACTGTATCTAAGAGTCGATTACGTGTTATTTTTTATTAATATGGCTGATATTAATAAATCTTTCTACAATAACTTCTTTTTTGTCTCACACTCGCCATCTATCCGCCATAGTTAGAACACATTTCAGAGTTAAAAAATAAACCCCGGTAGGTATCGGGGTTACAGGTTGTTGTTGTTTTGTGTGCAAAAATTAACCCATATGGGTTAGTGAGGATAATAAAACGCAGCTAATAGCCGCGTTTTATTATCCTCACTAACCCATATTTGTTACCTCGTGATAATAAAACGATCTGGGTTATAAAGGGTGAAGTTCAAGCTATGTTTTTATCCGAGACGCAACCCTCATACATTTTATTTTGCTTTTTCACAAACAACTTGTTTTTATTAATTCTAATTGAATTGACTCTTATCCTATGGCTTCATAAAACTGTAGCTAAGAGTGGAATACGTGTTATTTTTTAATTATTAGGCTGATATTAATAAATCTTTCTACAATAACTTCTTTTTAGTCTCACACTCGCCATCTATCCGCCATAGTTAGAACACATTTTAGAGTTAAAAAATAAACCCCGATAGGCATCGGGGTTACAGGTTGTTGTTGCTTTGTGTGCAAAAAATTAACCCATATGGGTTAGTGAGAATAATAAAACGCAGCTAATATGTTGGTTAATCACTGTAGGCACTACATTTATCTAGGAATGGTCTTCTTTTAACAGGTATTTGGTGCGTTTCTTTTTTTTTGGTAATTCATAAAAAATATTTGGCTGAAAATGTTAGATGGATTATTGTTTTATTAAGAGTTGAAAATTAAGATGACCGATTTGATGTGTTGTCGTCGTTAATCTTTTTATGATGGGTTACAGGTCAATAAAAAAGAAAACAATCTGTTGGTAAGTGTTTGTAAGGACGATATAAATAGTAGTTAGGAGACAGAGACAGAGAAAAGACGGCTTGAGTGGGCCAAAAGTCATACACTTTATACTTTGAATCAATGTCGAACAGTTATTTGGAGTTACGAGCCCCGATTTGAGGTTTGTTTTGGTGATGAACGACTCCCTTAAACGAACTGTGAAGTTCCCAGCATCGCTAATGGTATGGGGACGAGGTGTTGGAAGATTATTTTTTGTTGATGGCACAATTAATGCTGAAAACTACCAAAATATTCTTGAAGAACAACTTCTTCAATCAGATGTTACATCTTTCAGCAGGATATGGTGCTTCTTGTCATAAGGTAAGGTCTACAATGTCTTGATTATTTGCTGAAGCCATTCCTTTATTGAAGTGGCCTTCCAGCAGCCTAAGCCTTTCGCCCACAAACGATTAAGCACAAAATGAAACAAAAATTAAGAAAATATACGGCAAGAAATCTTTAAGACCTTAAGACCAAACTTGCTGATATCTGCGATTCATTCTCTTCTGAAGAATGTCAGAAATTGGTAGACACTATAACTCGGCGTATTCATGCAGTGAACAAGTGAAATGGTGACGTTACACAGTGGTTACACCACTGATCTCTATAATACATGATAGTGTATCCATACAGAAAAAGTGACTCCATTTGAATAATGTTATAAACTCGAATCGGGAAAAATTCGTATAACAGTATAACAAAAATAAACGACAAAGAATCCCTTATCTCTATTTTACTGATCTCTGTATCGGTGCAAAGAACAGAGTAGTTTGCTTTCATTTATAGGCGTTTTTCGTTTTTAGTTCGGAGCATTCTATATAGAGAATTAATATTAAAGTTTTTTTTTCATTTGTATAATTGTATTAATAAATAATATAATAGACCATTATTAATTACAAAACTGATATTCTCTGCCATAACAACTTGTTTCCTTCACCATTTAAATTATTCTAAAAATTTCTATTCATTGAGCAGGCACTGTTCAGATATAAAAAAGAAAAACGTCTTATTTTTTTGCTTTTTTTGTTGGTTAGACCTTTGCATATATACTAAATAGTAGTGGCAGCACCGAGAATCGATCGCAGCGCCCCACGGAACTGAAGCAAAGGTTAGACCTAAAGGGATATTGACTCAGAGTATATCTAATAATGAGTAGGGACACTCTCCACGTGGTTTATTTCCGGCGGCCAATGGTCTGTGTATGTATTAGTTCTTCCAGTAGGAGAGAATAGTGCAAAACTATTAGGTTTAGAAAAATTCGAAAGAAAGAAAGAGGTCACAACAGACAATACGAGCCCTAACACATTCGTTTTCTTGTGCACGATACATAAAATCCATAATGCTTTTTTAATGGAGCTTATTTGCAATGCAAAATATAAGTTTATTCACTCTAGAATATATGTTAACTGTTTTATGAGCTGTTATGACTTCGTAAGATATAATATTTTACGATTTAAACTTCAATTATCAACCCTTCTAACATGTTTTTTATGAATGAACGTGGTCACACTAATTGAGGGTTGAAATAAAGATGTTTTTTGTTGCTTTGTTTTATCTCCTTCTTACTATAACACTTTAAATCGCCGTCTATTTCTCGTGTACGTGAGACTTAACGGGATCCAAAAATGTAAACAAAAATGAACCACGTGGAGAGTGTCCCTACTCATTATTAGATATACTCTGATATTGACTGTCACCTTCATATGGAGTCAAAAAAACTGTTATACTTTGTAGGTAATACACTATCCAGTGTCATATAGAGATCAGTGGGTAACACCCTCTTAAATCTTATAGACCAACTATTTTGGTAACCAGTATTTCTATTAAGTGCTGTATTTTATCTGTTGACCATTTTGAAGTACTTATGAATGTTATTTTTTTTACTATTCATGATTTTACTGAAATAAACGTTATATTTATTATAACAAATTTTTCCTTACAAAATAAAAAGCGAAATAAAAAGTTTAAGTTAAAAAATTGCAATAAAAGCAATTAATCTTAGTTCGTAGGCCGAAAGGCATTAATTTTAAGAACAACGAATTTCTTAGAGCGCCCGATTAGGGCCTGTAGGTTTAATATGAGATTTAATAATAACCTAGTTTTGAATTCTTTTGTCTAGTAGTAAAAAGTAATAAGTGAAAATAAATAAAAAAATGAATTTTGAAAAAAAAAAACAATGTGCGCTCGTGCACATAAAGTGTTAATTTCATCTTTCATGGGTAGGTACTGCCTCTTGCCAACAGCTGACAAAACTTCCCAGAGAATCAATCAGTCATGATAAAAGTGCTTCTCATTTTGGTCTTTCGGAATCTTCACTCGAACTCAGAGAATTGTTGACGCGAGTAAGCCACTTAGTCCTTCGATCTTCAAGAGGTGTCTCGCCATTCTATTTATTTATTTATCAAATGGCAGCCAAGTTCTCTAGCAACTTTGGCACTACACCCTTATTTACAGGAAACAACTCAGGGCATTATCCACACCCCTCTACCTTCTATACCAAAGAAGACTAAAGTTTCAAACTCACACTAGTTGTTAAGCTAGTAAAGAAGAAGCATATTTAGCATAAGTAGTTTCTGAGATACAATGTGCAAGAATCACGATAACCGTAACTGGCTGACTGAGTCACTCACTGATTCACTCACTCACTGACAGATCATCAAAATTATGAAGCACTTCTCGTTGCCATAGAAACTTAAAATTTGGCACAGTTATAGATTATGTGGTACATACAAAGGAAAATATCGAAAATCTTAAATTTTTCAATCAGGGGCCGCCTACTTTTATATTATTAGTTTAAATTATATGGAGCACTTTGGAGTGCAGTAGAATTAAGAAATTTTGCACAGTGATTGGTCATGAAGTACATACAAAGGAAAAAATCGAAAATTTGAAATTTGTCAGTCAGGGGGCGTGGTAGCCACCTACTTTAACATTATCAGTAAAAATTATATTCATTTTTTTTATAATTTTTCAGTCAGGGGGCGTGGTATCCACCTACTTTTACATAATTAATTCAAATTATATGGAACAGTTGGAAGTACAGTAGAATCATGAAATTTGGCATACAAGTACAACCTGCAATAGACCAAATAAAACGCAAAATTTATGATTTTCAACTGAGGGGGCGTGGTAACCATTCATTTAAAAATAAATCTTATAAAATAAATGGGGCACCTCGGATCATCGTAGAATATTGTAGTTTGGCAAACTAGAAGTAAAAGTATTTACTAGGTATGGATGAATATTGGTAGTAAATACTAAAAGTGATATGCATAAAAACCTTTTACTACTAGTATTTACTTCAATTTTTACAAGTTGTTAATAGCAACTTGAACATTTGTTTGTAAAAACTTTTGGGTGTTTTCAACGAACATTTTCATGTGCAAATCAACATTTAAGGCGGTTCAATATTCTTGTCAAATGGCTGCCTTTTCTTAATACTGAAAAAGTTTAAAAGGAACGAAGATAGCCAGCAACAAATAATTTCAACATGCTTTGAAAAACAAAAAAATGTTGAATGGTTTAGCCAACATTTCAGCCTTCCTTTTTGTATTGGAACCTCAGATTGCTCACATTTGGGGATTAGAAAGCCCCACTTGCATTCTGAGGAATACATAAATCGAACACCCATCAAGATTCAAACCATCTGTGATGCAAAAGAATGTTTTATAAGTGTTGTTTGTTAATGGCCAAGTTGAGTTCATGACTACAGGACTAGGAAACACAGTTTTCTTGAACCAATTTTAAGAAATATTACAACAAATTACATACAAAAGAGAGGGTCATCATAGAACTCGGTTCTAAACGTTTTCAATGCTCAAAAGAACAGAATGCACCTCAATTATTTTGACAAAATCTAACGTACAATTATTTTCGTTTTTGGTCATGATTATGAAAGAACAACGCGCCGTATATTGTGAGTATTCGAGAACGAATGAATATTTATAATTAAAAAATCAATAACAACCACTTCAGATCAAAGTGATGAAATCTAAATTATTAAATCAAATTTAAGGATTTCCTATGGGGATTTGACCCTTTTAGACCTTTTTTTGCCACTTTTTATGTCCACTATTCCAATTTATATTATTTTTTAATTGCTGTAAGTAAATACCTGAGTATTCCGATGAATATGTACTACTAGCAAATGCTAGCTAGCATTTACTTTTTTTTATGCACACCAAATGAAGTAAATACTACAAATTTGACCTATTACTTGTTAAACAAGTATATAACTTAAAGATTTACTACTAGTAAATATTTGATTTTTATCCATACGCCCTGTTGGGTCGTATGCATAAAACCTAGTAAATGGTTTTACTGAAGAATTTTTAAGTATTTACTCATTTCGATATGCATAAAAAAGAAGTAAATGCCGAAAATATAGTAAATACTTTCTGCCATAGTAACTCCTTTTTTTGATGATTTTTTTTCAGTAAACACTTTATTCTGTATCCATACAAACAAGCAATTACTTCTTTTTTTTTTTAGCAAATACTTAATTTTTTCAAAGTTACAAACCAGCAACTTGAAAATTTTACAGTGTTCACCTTTTTTTCTCTAGCCTTGCAGTTTTAATGAAATTTTAAAGAACGTTGGTAGCCTCAAGTTAATAATATCGGTTTTTCCAATATGGAAATGTTAGTGTCAATTTATTCAGTAAGGTAAACATTTTCATTCATCATCATCATATAGGTACACGAATAGTCAACTTCTTACAAGACATTTCTACTGAAACTAAAGGTCGATAACCGCAACTTAAAATAACTGTTTGCTGAAAATTGTTGGCGGCGGGGGCGTTATTGGGCCATATTTTTCGACGATAACTAATTTCACGTAACTGCAAAAGGGCAGCGTTATCTTGAAATCATAACCGTTTATATTTTTTAGCCAAATTGGAAGAAATTGACTTGGATGAGATTTTGTTTAAACAAGATAGTGGCCTAAGACACACAGCTTACAATAGATTTATTGAAAAGTATGTTTGATAAGCGTGTGCGATGAGATAATGCATATTTTAAACGCTCAGAGCCAACATTGAACGTGAAATAGTGGCAGTTTTGGACTAGTGTGTGGCTAAATCTTGGAAAATTGGATCCAAAATTCTTTATTCTGTAAGGATGTCCTTCTATGAAAACAATCAATTAAAATTCAATTGATCTTTATTCTTCGAGTTTCAATGAATTAATACCTATTACCTGGACATAATATTTTATAGATAGAAAATACCAATTCGGAATGAATTACAGTAGTGAGTAGCAGGAATGCTGGCAGTGTGTTCCCTTTTCATCTGAGATGGGAGTTAAAATTATTGAAAGAAAAAGAAAAAAAAGAAACATAGCAAAGAAAGAGATCGTGCTGGGTTAAACCTCGGAGAGAAAAACGTAAGCGTTGCAGAAACACACAAATAAAAACATATTTCTTACTTGCGACATATAGAACACTAGCTGACCCTGCAGACTTCGTACTGCCTCAATCAATAATCGATACCCCTCTACCACACCACCCACTACCCTTTAAACGCTACCCTCTTGTGCTACCCAGTACGTCTACCATTAGCCATAGTTATTACCCGCGACCCGCAACCATTCACCCTGCAACCTTATACCTACTAAATCACCACCCTAATACCCTCTTTTCCGGCAATCATTGTACAAACAACAATAATAAACGTCAACATTTTCATGAAAACTGAGAACGAAGTATAAACTTGTGAATACCTTGAAGCGGTTCAAATTTTGTTGTATCTCACTTTGATTTGCTAAATTTTCCTCAAATTTTTTTATCGTTTGCATGGTTAATTTTTCTTTTTTAATTCGTATCGATCCATTTTAAAAGGAAAACAAAAAAAAAAAAAAAATAAACAAAACGAATGCATTTCATTTGAATGAGTGATTTTGAGATTTTTGTGCAGCCATTTTTTTTTTACATTTCAAATTTTCCAGTTTTCTAATTTTTTATTAAAACTTTTTCATTTTTTCCAGTTCCCCATCACAAATTTTACAGTTGGCCTTTGAAAACCAATGAGTTTTCCAGTTGTCTATTTGAAAACCACTTCACCTACAATTACATGCAATTTACCCTTTGAAAACCAATGAGTTTTCAGAGATTCATTCGAAAACCCATTTTGAAATTTTCCAGTTTTCCATTTGAAGTTTTCCAGTTTTCCACTTAAAACCCAATGCATCTACAATTTCATGCAATTTTCCATTTGAAAACCAATGCGTTTTTCGAGTTTTTCATCAAGAACTTTCTATTTTTCAATTCGAAAACCCATTTTGAACGAAAAAATTCCAAGCAAAAAAAATCTAATTTTCGACCTTTGTTCGGTTTTTCCAGTTTATTTACAATTATTTTTTTCACAGAAATCATCACTGAATACAACAGTATCAACCATGAATTTCAACAACAAAACTGTTGTCACACAAAGATAGGAAATTAGAAATAATGAAAACGGAACAAGATAGCATACTTTGAGGAGTTTGTAAAAATGCATGTCTATTCATTGCAAATTGATAAACAATAAAAAGTCTGCAATGCAACCAAAACATCAGTTGAGTTGTTAGCGCAGTGTGAAGTGCATTGGCTTCCCAACTGGCTGGTCCTAGGTTCAAATCCCAAATGTGAACTCAAAAAGTTTTTCGATTAAAATGAAAGAACAACTAGACAGCACCACTAATGAAGGAGTCTGATGATCGGCTTGGCACCCGTGAAATAGCTATAACTCCAGCCAAATAAAGGAATTGATGGAAAAAAGCCATTGGTGGAAGCACCTCGTTGTTCAAACACCTTTTTTTTTATTTTTTTATAATTTGCACAAACTAAAGGGGCTTTTTATACCCTTACTATGCCAGAGACACAGTGAGCGCATTAAGAAGAGATGAAGGGGTTTTGAATTTATCAACATTGCAATGACTGGGAAAGACAGAGTGTGGAAGAGAGTTCCACATTCGCGTAGTACGGCTAAAGAATGATTCCCTATACTTGAGAGTACGTCCGAAGTTGGGCTCGAGGGTAAACTGATGGGCATTTCTAGAAGCGCGAGTATTACGGGCGAATTGTTTGAGGGGAGGAATGCAACTGGCTATTTCACTAGAGCATTTCCGTAAAAGTACCGATAAAACAAGGAGAGACACGCTACGTTACGACGGTGGTCTAAAGTGGTGAATGCGTCGGTGATCTCTCTATCACCAATCATTCTTACAGCTCTTTTTTGAATTCCATCCAAGAGGCTTAAGTAAGTAGCTGGAGCACCAGCCCAAAGATGTGAATTGTACTCAAGCTTTGGATGGATATAGGTTTTATAGAAAATAGCTAGATCAGACGGGGAGAAAAATTTCTTGCACCGTCTTAAGAAACCCAAACATCTTGCGGCATTTTTGGCGACATCGCGCTCGGACCACAAGAGGTGATCAGTGATGCACATACCGAGAATCTCGAGATGTTCGGTCTCAATGATGCAAGTGCCACTCATGGACAGTGGCAGGAGGGGTATATCTCGCTTCAACGATACCAGACAGCATTGAGTTTTAGTTTGTTTGTTTAAGTCAGAGTTTAATGAACTTATCATATTTTGCCGTTGCAGTTCCACATCCGAAGAGGAGGGATGTGAATCTGGAAACGAATATGGGAAGCTAAGGGTACTATCGTCAGCAAAACAATTTATTGGATTAGAAGTAACAGACAAGAGATCATTAATAAAAATGAGAAAGAGGGTCGGAGACAAAACGGAGCCCTGGGGCCAATCAGCATTAATATTGTGGGTTTCAGACTTGAATCCGTCCAATACAACTTGTATTGAACGGTTCGAAAGAAAGTTTCTAATCCAACGAAGAAGGGATTCATCGATACCGAAGGCACGCATTTTCGATAAAAGAGCAAGATGACAAACTTTATCAATTGCCTTTCAAATATCAAGTGCAACAATCTAACTTTCTTCAAAACGATGTAAAGATTTGTTCCACTGTTCGGTGAGATAAACCATCAAATCACCAGTGGATCTGTTGCTGCAAAAGCCGTACTGCCGGTCATTAAGAAGCTTTCGGTCTTCGATATATTTCTTGAGCTGATAGTTTATCAGCATTTCCATGACCTTCGAAAGAAGGGGCGTAAGTGCAATCGGATGATAATTGGAGGGAGAAGAAGATTCGCCTATTTTTGGAATAGGCTGGACAAATGCTTTTTTTCAACTGCTCGGAACGAGCCCAGAAGAATAGGATAAATGGAAAAGCTTACGCATGGGTTTTGCCAGCGTGGAAGAACACCTCTTCAGAACCATAGCGGTGATACCATGCGGACCAGCGGATTTATGTATGTTGAGATCCTTTAAGACTCTCGCCACAGCACGAGTGCGGAAGAAGATTTGTCCCAGGGAATCATTGACGCGCTCAAGAACTGGAGGAGTCATTACACTCTCTGGCAGCCAAGAGTTGGCGGCGAACTGCCTAGCAAAAATTTTAGCTTTCGCGAGCGAGCTAACAACTGGAGTGTCATTGTCGACGACCAAAAATTCTTACTGCCTTTGGGACATTGCAGTATTTTTTGCCTTAATTTTTGGTCATGTAAAAATTTGGTCTGCCGAATATGGGCATTGCAGGCCTTCCTGGCTTGTTTAAACTTTTGTCGGTTTTCCTCAGTTGGATTGGCTCTAAAACACCGGAACGTTACTTCTTTTCCCTGATAACCTCTTTACAGCTTGAATCAAACCATGACTTTTCCTTGGGTTTGATGCTTTTAACCCTATTCGGGTTAAAAGTTTTCATTCCCAAAATAATCATAGTAGTAATCATATCTGCGCTGGAGTCTACGTCACTATCGAGAAAGCATATTGACCATTTAAAGATCCGGAAAAAGTTGTTGAGACCGTCCCAGTTGGCTTTCTCGTATTGCCACACGGTTCTCTTCGGAGCTCTTTCTCTAACTGGATTAGCTTGACACGAGAATTTTGCAGATATAATACTATGGTCTGATCTACTTAGAGGCGTTAATACACTGATAGTGTATTTATCAGGGTCAGACGTAAGTCAAGAGTATTTTCCGCTTGGCCATTAATGTCCGATATTCGAGTGGGCTCGGTGACAAGCTGAGTTAGGTGGTTAAACTCAGCAAAGATCTCAGCACACATTCCTTCGGGTGTTGTCTGGCCAGAATGGAGAAGCCACAAAGAATTGTGTACATTGAAATCGCCCGTAATAACGATTTCAGTGTGAGGATACAGGGATACAATTCTTTGGATAGAGTCAGACAGAGCGTCAAGTTCACGAGAAGTTGAAGCCCTGTCCAAATTTGGGCTTCGATAAAGAAAACAATAGTGAATAATGTGCTTATTTATGGTGAACTTAAACCATATAAAATTGAAAACAGGGATGGACCAGCGTTCATATTGTGGAAGGAATTGATAAGCGACATCATTCCTAATGTAAACGACGAGACCATGGTGGAGGAAGAATAATGGCACTTAGCTATACCCATGAATGAGAAATTCAGTAGGATCGGAATTCTCACCAACTTGGGTTTCACTTAGCGCCAAAACAGCTGGCCTGTTAGAAACAGTGTGGATGTACGTAGCAAGAAAATTCGTACGTAGCCCACGAACATTACATTAGTCAACTCTGAAATTTTCGATCATTGCAATATATATAAAAATTTAAAACCAAAACAGACTAATCTAAGAGAAATGCCGAAATAAATAACAGGTTTCTTTTCGAATCAACGACATCGCTAGTGTTATGCCTTAGTGGTGACGTGAGTCGATCCGACCCTGGAACTTAAATTGGAACTTCTCTATTCATCTGTTGTTGATGACAAATCATATGCATACACTACATGAGCAGAAAAAAAACACAATGCAGTGTAATGCATATAATATGCCATGCAACTGTAAGAGATAGGGAGAGAGGAGGATGGGTACTTAGAACATTGAGAGGTAGTTTACATTTTAGAACAAAAAAAAATTATAATGATAGCTATATAAAAAATTAATTTAGAAAATAACTGCTCCGATTTTCAAAAAAAAAAAAAAAAAATCAATAAATCAAGAACAAGTTTTGAATTTGTTTGGCATTTTAATTTTTGGAATTAAATGTATTTACAAGGTACATTTTCAAATTTTAATTTTTTTAATAAATTCTAATTATTTTTATACACTGAGTTTTTTTTGTGAGTTAAGTGATCAAATTTTTAATGAAAGAACATCATATTTTTTTTCATTTCAAGTAAATATTTAAGTGCATAGGAGTGTAATCAGAATTTTTTTTCAATTTGTGTACTCTGCTTGACGAACGAAATTAGAATGATACTCAAAAGAACACAAACATTTTGCAGACCTAAAACTGTTACTTTTGTGTATGTATTAGTTTTAGTCTTCGTTGAACTTCACACTTCGCTTCCCTTGCCAACTAAACTCATTTTAGTCCGGATGAATTAGTCTCGTGTGTACAGGCCCATTCGATATTAGAAATGGAAAAAAGATCGCTGAAATGTTTGACAGTTTGGGGCTCACAATCCTAAACGGCCGTACTAAGAGCCACAAGGATGGACATTTTACATTTGTTAGGGGAACAGCATGCTCAACCATTATTATTATTATGTATTTGCAAGAGTACTATAGAGTAAGAGGCGACCGTCATTTTACAAAACCCATAGGGATATGGATTTTGTACCCATTATTAGATAAGGTTTTTGGAGACAAAGACAGCGCACCAGGGTTGCCTGTCAAAGTCCGGGGCATAAGGGGTTAAAGGGCACACTGATGGTGTGTTTTTTGGCCAAAAAATAAACCAACAGAGGGATATGGATAAAATTAGTGTCCAACTATAGAGCTCGACGAGACGAAACACAATATTATGGGTTACCTAGCTCAAACCGGGGCGAAGCGGTCGGCAACCGCCTCAGAAGCCACTGATTTTTAACCAAAAAAAACCTACACGGATATGGCTAAATTTGGTACCAAATTCAAGGTCTAAATGTACTCTACGAATATATAGGGTTGCCTTGTCTAAACCGGGGCAAACCACTCGGCAACCCTACTACAATTAAAAAAATTCACAATACCAATAAATACAAGTTTTCACTAAAACATTCATAACTTGATTATTTTTCTACCAATTTTTGTCTTTTATATAGGAATAGAAAGCCTTACGTATGTAAAATAATAATAAAAATCCAAAATCTGTATAAAGATGTAAGTTTGGATATCTAAAATGATAATTTGGATTTAACGGCATCTTTCATTAAAATTACGTTTGACCACATAACTCAGTAACCAAACGGTTTAAATTAATTTGGTTTTCAGCGACTTTAAGAAGCCTTTCAAGCTTTTTTTTTCATATGTCATTCCATATGGGTATCCACAGAAAATTTAGAATAAAAGCAATTTGATACTCTCTGAATATTCCTAAGGGCGAAATCACAAAAAATGTCATAATTGACATACAAATTGACAATGGAGGCTTAAAAATTTGGTTTTCAGTAGTGCAAAGAGGAGTTTCAGACCTTTATTATATATTATTATCATAATATAATACTATATATTATATTATAATACTATATGGAATGCCTCGGGAAATTCAGGAAAACAGCAATTTTAAAGGGAGGAAATCTTTATTTCTAAGCAACATTCCTTAATGCAAATATGTATGTATATTTTTTATGCAGGGAATGAAGTCCGATAGAAAATTAATAAAATATACAAACCTATATTAAATGTGAGTTAAAACGTTTGTTTTGCATCGGTTTTGTTTTTGTCAAAGGAACTTAGAAACTTGTCTTTTAAATGTGGTTAAAAAAGCCAATTAATAGGTTTTTTTTTGTTTTTTTTTTTTTAGTTTTAGTTTCATTATTATTTTTAATAAAATTTCTTTTAACTTAAATATTTTTCTCCGAATATAATACAAAACTTATGGCTAGTGTTTATTTCTGAGAGTAAAGATATGTACATATCTAAGATAAAGATCTTGTAAATAATGAACTTCGTTTTTGCAAATAATATTTTCTTCAATAAAACATGAAAGCGATTCAAAAGCTTCATTGTGAGCTAAACGTAAATCGTGCCACTCTGTTTGATATGTACCTACTTTTCTTAGGTATCTCTTTTTGTATAAGGCTCTACAAGAATGATGGTTAACAAAACTTTTACAATTATATAATTTTTCAATAATATCTACATCGCCAATAACTTCTGCTTGATGCTTTGTGTCCTCAATCGCATCTTTTGAAAAACATGCTGTTGTTGCATTTTTATTTGATTTCTTTTTTTAGTTTTCTGACCACAAAAAAGACAAATCAATAGATTTACCTGTGGTATCTCTAGGTGCGAGGAACTTGAAGTTTGCTCGAATACCTCTTGAGCAGAACTGTTTTTCCTGTTGTCATGTATGGAAGAAGTTGATGGTACTACTTCAACCTATTGAGAACAAATTTAGTTACATTTTCATTTTTATATTAAACTAGCAAAATCCCTGCCCGCTTCGCAGGGCTTCGGTAAACAACGGTCGTGAAATTAGGGATTGGCTGGAAGAAGAATACGGTAATCGATGAATTTGCTGAAATGGAACAATATTCCTAGAAATATCGTATCTGTACTTGCTAATCTGATGAATCAATTAAATTTTATATCATATCAATTTTTAAGTTCATGTACCCATTAAACACATCCCAAATTTAACTATCTGAGAAGAGTTTAGGTAGTTAGGGTTTTGACAGCAAGCCAGGTAGGCATAAGTATACTTTTAACTCTCTACAGGATTGTACAGTGTTATTAATTTTCTTAAAACTATCAATTCTTTGGAGATTATGAAATGCTGCAATAAAAATATAAATTCTATTTTCTTATAGATTTTCTCAAGTATAATAAAATGTATGTATGTATGTTTTGTATGCACTCATCAATGAGATTTTATTTTGTAATTTTGTTGGTCATAAATCATAAGGTAAAAATGTTTTTTACGCATTATTTGATAAAAATTAACCTTAAAATCAATTTTTGGCCCGGGAAAGAAAAATTGAATACCAATTTAAAATTGACCTTAACATGAGTCAGGGAAGGGTACACCAAAGTTAGCCTATTTTTAATTCTTTAAAAAGTGATGAAAAGCTAAGGAATCAGACCTTATTTAAGAACGATTATTATAGAATATGACCAAGAATAAATTTCCAAAGGATGGCAGAAAAATTACAGGACACCCTGTATAGTTGAGCAGGAGAAAAACAGGAATTTCTAAATCAATACCACATATTTTTAACATTTGACCTTGCTTGCGTCTTATTTATTCCGACAGGGAATGCAAGTCGAACAGGAAATTGACTTCGCCTCAATAGTTTGCACATATATTTCAATGCAATTTTATTAGTGTCTTTAACGAAGTATTGCTTGATCAAGATCATCTTACGCTGCACGACTTCGAGCAACCAATTTAATTGTGGCAATGCTTTATTCGCAAAACGTTTGTGTACACAGATGTGCCAGTTCAATTTGAAAGCATTCAGTTCTCCATCAGATTGGCATTTGCAATGACAATGACTATTAACTCAAGGCCAAAAAATGTCCGTTTGTAGATTAGATTTGAGCACACCATGTTATCAAACTATATTAATGACATATTCCATCAACGTTCACAACATTGCCTCTACCTCTTACATACTCAAATACCAGAAACGCAATCACTAAAAACAATAAGATATACATATGTATTTTCATACTCTAGAAATTTCATACATCAAAACAACGTTTGCCGGGTCAGCTAGTTCAAATATAATTTCATATCTTCACTGACATTTTTTTTCGATCGAATAAAAATAT
>CAKKXW010000005.1:55221058-55233091 GCA_920937365.1 Sphaerophoria rueppellii
AGCTTTCTTAATTAAGACAAAATCTTCTATTACTAACACTCCTCCATTTTTGTTAATATTCATTCAATTCTAAGATAACAGTTTTTATAAAATCTAATCTAATTAACAATAACAATTAATTTTTACTGATATAACTCCTTATAAAAACCGAAGGTAAGCAAAATAAGCTTTGCTGCCAACACATCTTTTGATGACAAATATTGAAGTTCAAAACAAATCACAACGAATGATAGATATCTCATATCAAAATGGTTAATTCTTCTATGAAATTCAGAGTTCCTTTTTAGACAAATAGCACTTAAATTGCCCATATCTGTCTTGTTAGATATTCATGAAACAATCCTTGTAACCATGCAAGTTCTGATTACATTGTTGAGAGTGAAACTTATTCATGGCGTTCACTGCACCAACTAACAATAGGTGAGTTTATTAGCGCGCGAATATACACTTAAAATAAACAGGGCACAAAACATTTTTATAAATAGTTAAATTACGTGTACACGATTGCCAGGTCTAACAATCATTGTCGAATCAGCAAACGTCTTACAATATCTGCAAATGAGCTGAATATTAAGTTTGTGTGTACACGCTACACGGTTTGCAGAAAGCCTACAATTCTCTGCAATTAAGTTGCCAAATATTTGACTGACAATGACAATATCAACAATATAGTTTGACAAAAAGCTGGCTATAACTTTGTAAACTGTAGATTTTCTGCCAACCATCTACACACCAAATTTAATACAGTCCGTAACAATTGGATAGCTTCACGTATAGTTTTTTCTTATACTTACTGCTTTTTGTACCTATTTTATCTGGAATGTTGAAATTTTGTATTATGTTAAAAGTTAGAATTGAGCTTTATCAGAACAAGAGAAGTTTGAAGAGAT
The DNA here is from genome assembly GCA_920937365.1 of Sphaerophoria rueppellii. Taxonomy (NCBI): domain Eukaryota; kingdom Metazoa; phylum Arthropoda; class Insecta; order Diptera; family Syrphidae; genus Sphaerophoria; species Sphaerophoria rueppellii. Next base: position 55,221,949 of record CAKKXW010000005.1, read on the forward strand.
TGCGAGAAGCTTACGAAAATAACTGAAATTAATTCATTTAGGCCCATTTGCTCAATCGGAACATTAATTTATGTTATACTTAAAGTTCTCCTTTTGTATGGGGATTTTATGTAGAACTTAAGAATTCCGGAACGTCCCATACAAAAATGAAAACTTTATGTAGAACTTACATTTATGACTCGAATGAACAAACGGCTCTTAGACACACGAAAAAGCAACACTTTTTTGTAACATTAAAATAGAATCACTTTCTTAATTGCTGTTCAAATGAAAACCAGATATTTTTTTTTTTTTTAAGAAAATTTGTTTTTCTATTTATTTCTTATTGATTACAATATTTTTTAGTACTTAGTGCAACCCCCCTTATTTTCAATTACGTCAAAAATGCGATCTTTTAAGGAATCATATAAAGATTTTAAGTAATCTAGGGAAATACTTGCCCAGGCCAACTTAATACCTTCAATGAGCTCATCTTTGTTGTTGTACTGTTTCCCACCTTCATACACCTTTCGCGTCAACCTACCCCATACATTTTCAATGATGTTCAGATCTGGTTAGTAGCATGGCCAGGAAAGTTGATCTATATTCTGGCCTTGTAACCAAGTTTTAATTATTCCAGCTGTGCTGATAGGTGCATTATCTTGTTGGAAAATGATCCGTAGCGGTTCCAAAATGTCCTGGAACTGAGGTAAGGCCATTTCCAGCACAATTTTGTAATACGCTGCAGTCATTCTGCAGTTTACAAAAACCAAATCTATTGTTCCATAATATGATATGGCACCCCATACCATAACGCCTCCTTCACGAGTGTGGTGACGGTCCAAAAATATTTTTTCCTTCTTTAAATCATGGTAGCAATAGTTGTATTCGTCGGGTCCGTCGAGGTTGAACTTTTTTTCATCCGAAACTACAACTTTTCGCCAATCGTTTGCCATCGGTGTTCCTCGCCATGTGTAATTTTGCAAAATTGAGCCGCTGTTGTTTTTGCGCTTTGTTAAGTGGTGGTTTTTTTTTAAGTTTCAGACGCTTCAGATATCCGGCACTCTTAATAACCCTACTTATCGTCATTCGACTAACTTCCAGTCCCACTTCGTGCTTTATTTTGCTTAGAGAACTGGTTGAATTGGAAGCCAATTTTATAATTTTCCGTTTTTCTCTGTTTGAAAGTACAGAAGCACGACCTTTATAATTGTTTCCGTAAAGCAATGGGTTTTTAAAGTAATTGTTAATAACTTTTGGACTTCGATTAAGTTTTTTGATATCGCGCGATTAGAGAGGTTTTGATCACGGTAAGCCTCTATTTTAGCAATTTCTGTTGCACTTAATGATTTATTTCGACCCATTATAACTGTACAAATGAATAAAACACAAAATAATAACTGTTTTTTCTAATCTAAACGCTTTTTGATCTTCACACGTCTAAGTTCTCACTAACAATGAGCAAATAGTTATTTGAGGCTATTCTAATGTTACAAAAAAAATTCCCATTAAAGAGAATTTAAACAAAAATAATTCAAAAAGTCCCGTTAACTTAAAAAAAAGCTATGAAAACTCTCTCAATCTCACTTATTCTCATCCTCTCCTTTCCACCAATATCATTTTTCCTTGGAAACGTATCGAAGATCACTGAAAACAGTTAATTTCAAAAAAAAAATATGTGAGGCTATTCGATTGTTACGGACTGTATCTAAATAAACAAATAAATAGAGTGGCGTAACAGCTCTTGAAGAGCCAAGGCCTAAGTGACTTACTCTCGCCAACAATTCTCCAGGTGCGTGTGAAGAATTGAGGGGATCTACAATTTAACGCCGATTCCGAACGGCAAAGTTGAGAAGCACTTTTTCATGACAGATGATACTCTTGGAAGTTTTGTCAGTTCTTCACAAGACGCAGTTACCGTGCCACATGAAATAAAAACTTTATGGACACGAGTAGGAATCGAAACCACGTCGTGGAAATTTAATATCTAAAAAAAAATAAAAAAAAATAAAATGATACCTTGAAATCTTTGCCAAAGGAGTTGGCCCATTTTCCAATGGAGCCTGGGCCCAGTGCGTTCATTAACGAAATTGGTATCAAATGAAAGCTGTAGTAGAGCAGATTAGTGGGGTGAAATATTTCCGAAATCGTTGGTGGGGTCTTCGAGATATTTGGGTTTAAAGTTGGTTTTCTCTGAAAGTGAATTTTTCTCATTTTTTTTTTAGAAAACAGCTCATATCGTGTGATCTAAGGCACGTAGGAAAATGATTTTGGTATAAAATGAAAGGTTTTTATCTTGTCTTTTAAATGTATTTAAAATTATTTGTCCACATCAACTGCATATTCAAATATTTAGCAATTACTTTTGGAATACCAATTTTTTTCACTTACTTTTTGAACAAAGATATTTCTAACAGATCAATGGTAACATACATTTTTTTTGATTATTTTAAAGATTTATAACTCACCTTTAATTGTATATATAATTAAGGACTCTCTCTCACAAAAAAAATTACTTTTTACGCACTTACTCTAGGGAGCTATTTTGTAGCCATACATTTTTCAATACTGAATTGAACTAAAATAAATAATCTTCAATGTTATTTATAAAAAGGTGATGCCATTCAAGAAAATGTGCACCATACTTTTTCTAAGAAATAGTTCGTAAGCTTACCATATTCATTTGTTTTGCTGAAGAAGTCTTTTAATAATTTAATAATTAACATAAATAATGTTAATTTTTGGTTTTTCTTTATTTTTTGATATTCATTTTAATTACAACCAAGTTTTACACTCAAACAATTTTTTTTAGTTTAATCTTCTTCATATTCTACTAAAATATCATTTAAAAATTCAGCTAGTGGTATGGTTATATGTTTCTGGTGACGTGCAAACCCCAAATACCAAAAATACTCATAACGTGAGCGCAAAAATCTACTGTCCTCATGCCAACAAGGCAATTGCAATGGTAAGCTTTTGTTGCGTCGCAACTATTATTAACACTTGCGTCAGTACTTATAAGAATATATATAAAATATATTTTCTGACTAATGTGTCGAGATTTAATGCGACCCCTGACTAAAAAGTTATTGTTTTCCATTAGGCCTGGATGTGCATTATTAATTTGGATCAGGTTTTCACAGACTTCTATCATATAGCTTCCATTCTTATTAAGATGTTCTCCACAGTAAGAAAGTGATTGCTTGATTTGATAAATTCCGAGTGAAATCTGTCAAAGCTCTGTCAAATCAAGCAAGGGAAAATTATTCAAATTTGGAATATGGCCATTGATTGAAAGTGAAAAAACTTGATATTCCAAAAGTAATATTTGAATATTCAGTTGAGGTGGACAAATAATTTTAAATATTTTTAAAAGACAAAATAATTTCAATAATCATTTGATACCAAAATCATTTTTCTACGTGCCTTAGATCACTCGATATAAGCTGTTTTCTAAAAAAAAAATGAGAAAAAATCACTTTTAGAGTAAACCGACTTTAAACCCAAATATCTCGAAAACCCCACCAACGATTTCGGAAATATTTTACCCCAATAATCTGCTCCACTACAGCTTTCATTTGATACCAATTTCGATAGTAAACGCACTGGGCCCAACAGTGGGCCATGTCCTTTGTCTGCCAATGAATAAAATTTGCGAAAGCTCACCAAATTACACCTACAAATTTATTCATTGGCAGCCATTTGTAGAAAAGTCAGAGAATTTAAAAAAATTGTTTGTCCCTAAATAAATTTTGTGAAAACACGAGGTCCGTTCGCGTACCCTCCTAAAACAGTCCAATTTTACGAAAAATTACGAAATTCAACCAAATCCTGTTCGCGTACCAGGCTTGCCAGATTGGGCTATTTATCGGAAATTGGGCTATCTCTTTCCAAAATTGCCGACAACAATTTTGGTATGACAGTCCAATCCGAATTGGGCTATAAATAGCCCAAATCTAATCTTGGGCGATATTTTTTCATTCAAATAAATCATATGTATAAATAAATCACTCATCTCTCTCTAAACATATCCTTAAAGTAGTTCGACATTCGCTATTTAAGTCCGACTGTATGCCTTAATGAAAATCGTCCACATTTTAAGGATCTGTTCTTGGATATTTTCCAAAAAACAAAACAACTGTGGCAAATATTAAAAGTTTGGAAGAACAGTGGAATAAGCTCCTTCTATTTGATTGATTCTATTTTCCCTCCATATATCCAACGAATTACCAATGTAATGACAATGATCATGAGGATGACAGTGACGATGATTCTGATGAGAATATTGCCCTTATAGACTGATTTTCAACAGTTAAATATTTAAATAAACATTTATGTTTAATGTGATAAATTTGTTAACTCTTCTTATAGCGTTTTTTTTTGGTCGTCCGGAACTGTTCCGAACGATTCTGAATTCGTTCACTTGGCACAAAATGACAGTTCTTGTTCTGGATAGAACAGAAAAACAGAATCACGCATACATGCACACATTTGCACATACGTACTCGCCGCCATGTTTCCAAATAAAGAAAATGAAAACAATGTCATGTTATCTGCAATTCTGCGTATGATGTTTTACAACTACATAGACATTCAACCATTAGAAGCGAAAAAATGTGTTTGCATGTTTGTTTGGTATCCGGAATCGGACAGTTCTGTGTACCAATTCCGGATTACCAAAAAAAAAACGCTATTAATTAAATGAACTTATTTATTTTGTTTTTCTTCTTTTGTTTAAACAAAAATGTATTTTTGGTTGTTCTTAAAATTAAAATAAATTGTGAAGTTATCAGAAATGATTTTTTTAATTGGTATTGGGCTACTATTTGGGCTATTTTTTTCGGCTCCGATTTTGGGCTACAATTTTTTCAAATTCTGCTATTGAACTAGTTCAGGACCTGGCAACCCTGTCGTGTACTCAAAAATTTGGTAGTTTTTCGTAAAAGAATTTTACCTACTACCTACCTACGAATTTTAGCCCACAAAATTTCTTTGGGCTGATTTGTGAAAAGTGTCAAATTTTATTGAAAATAGCAAATAAATAAATACATTCTAATTCAAAGTTTCAATTCTTCATACAAAAAAAACTTGACAATTAAAATGTGGGTAAAATTTGTTGTTTTCCCGTTCGCTTACTTTTTTGTAGTTTTGATTTTCTGTGAGAGAATTGTACCACCACTCCTTAAAATGTCTTCTTTTACGAATTTTAGTGCAGAAAGTACGCGAACGGAGAACGGACCTACGATTGCCATCTGCCAATTAATTTGTCTTAAAAATGATTAATGAACAATTTTTTCTGCAAATTAATCGGCAGATATTTTTCTATAAATAAGGAACAAAACAATTAGCTAGTCTGCTTATTATTTTGTGGTGTACAGTACACAATTGTCAGAAATTTGAGATAAATTCAAGTCGCTTTTTTTTGTGCTGTGAATTTAAATTTATTAAACCAAATTCTCTGCCATGTGGCTACTACTACAACCAACCATCTATAACCATAATATTCTATATTAAAATTTCAATTTAAGGAGAAACTCAATCTTCACTTCAATTGCCATTTCGAATACAACAATAAACTATCTCAAAAATACTACAAGAAACAATCCAAGCAATTTATGAATCCCTGAATGAGGATTTCTTAAAATTCCCTCAATGTGAGGACGATTGGCGTAGTATTTCCAAAGATTTTCATGAACTGTGGAGATTTTCAAATTGTATTGGTGCTATAGACGTTAAGATCTTAAACTTTGATTTATTGAAATGAAAAATAAGTAATGGAACAGATATACAGTCGCATTGCCGTAGTGCAAAGTAGTGGAAATACTTTTTGCTTGATGCAATTTGAATTCTATCATTCCTGCTTCATGATGCCCACTACTGTCAACAGTCCCCAGAACTGCTATTTTTTATTACATTATAATTATTGTAGGAAACCACTGCAGGATAAGATCCATGAACAAGGCTGGATCAACTTATTCCAACTATAAAGGGAACCACTCATTTATTTTAATGGCGATAGCTGACGCCAATCACCGTTTCTTGTACGTAGATGTTGGAGTTAATGGACGTGTTGGTGATGCAGGAGTATGGTTACGTTCGGATCTGAAATATGCAATCGAAGGAAAAGAAGTGCATATACCCTGTGCATGTAATTTGCCCTTAACGTCTGCTTCTTCACCATACATTTATTGCAGACGATGCCTTTGCATTAACCGAATACATATATGATGAAACCATATTCTAAAACATATCTAACGGTCGATCAAAGAAGATTTAATTACATGCTTTCAAGGAACCGTCGGGTGCGTCGTAGAAAATGCTTTCGGGATATTGGCCAACAGGTTCCAAGTCTTATTTGCTCATATTTATCGCGCTCCGACAGAAGGTATTCATGTTCTGTTGGCGTGCGTTTGCCTTCATAATTTTTTACGAACGGAAAATGTAGAGAGTAAAACTAGTTTAGACCATATCCTAAATGATGAAATCGATAAAATAATAGATGCGAGCTACGGTGATATAGGGTCCAAAAGAAGGAGGACTGGAAAGCATTGAATTCAATTTTTCTTTCTTTTGAGTTGTTCTCCTTGGAGTTCCATTAAAATAAAGAACATGTTCTGTTTTGCGTGTATTTGTAAACCATCATTCAGCTTTTCTATTTCTGACGATATACGCATTCCAAATGCTGGCACAACGAATGGTAATGCTTCAGGAACTTTTAGTTTTCTGCTCTTTACTCCTCTCTCTTTGCTGCACAATTGCATTTGTCAAACTTTTGGAAGCTTCAAGGAGCGTAGTTGCAATCGAACCATTTTTTTCAGCTAATCTTGGTTTTCTTACGTGCTTGGAAACTTGGGATGATCGGCTGAAATCGGACCTGCTTTTTAAAATTGAGGTTGGTGAAGATGAAAAAGTGTCGTCGGAGGCTTGACTGCACTTGAATGTGTTTTTTTTGGGAGACGACGACGAGCGTCTTCCTTCTTCAAAAAAAAAAAAAAATAATAATAATAACTGATCCTCAAAAGAGTCAGAAATTTGATGGATTGTTAAAGGGCTATCAATTTGTGTAGAAGTCTCTGGTGAATTGTTTTCATTGCTGCTCAAAATCTAATAAATTTCAGGTTAAAATAATGTACCAAACAAAATAAATTAAAACTACCTTTGGGCCCAGCTATTTGTGACAAGAAATTCAGTCTTGATTTAAATTTCCAAGAACTCTCTATTGTTTCATCACCATCAATGCTGGCCCCACTTTTTTTGTGCTGTAAATAATTTCTGGTTTTCAACTGTGTAGTATGACTTTAAATTGTTCCATTTTTTATAATTTCTCCTAAATATTTAGAGTTTTTGTTAAAATAACACTATTACCGTTAAATACCATACCATAACTGAAAGGTATAATTAGGTTGAAATGACTTCATGTCCTTTACGCTTTCCATCCAAAATTGCTGTTTTTTGAATTTATTTTTATACATTATGTGCTTATAGTTCCAGACGAATTCATTATTGCACACTTCTTCGATTAAATAAAACACAAATTCATCATCCCAGCAGAATTTTGCCATTTTGTTTGGTTAAATATGTTGAATTAAAGGTTTGGCACATAGAAAAATCTGAAAAGTTTGAAATTTAAAAAAAATACGAAATTTGACAACTTACAACATGATATTTGATTTTTTTGTTCTCTTTCTCTGTATGTATAAAATAAAGTTGACTCTTTTTCTTGAAGCAGACATTTTCATGTAATTAATGCTTTAATAATGAAGAAAAAATGTAGTATCATACGGGCTTCACCCAGATAACAGATTATATATCACAAAAAAAATAAATTTGTTTCGAAAAAACAATAAGAAACTTTACCACTCAGTTAGCAACTTGACAGCAACTTCTCGCCAAGATTATCTTTGTGGTGCTGATAAACGGTTAACCAGGTGTGGAACTTTTTTCTTTGTTATCATTTTGTTGCTGGAGTTTTAACCTTTCTTTTAATACCAATTTTGTATTTTTTGGACAACTTTTTCTTTTTATTAAAAAGCAGCGAGATTCGTAAAATAACACACTGTGACGGTCTCAACCCAACGTGATAAGATGCACTAAGACTTCGACTACTTGTTTTGCGAAAGAACACTTCTCTACATTAATAATAATAACCAAACCGTATTCTTGCAACTTAGTGAAAACAATTTTCAGGTGTTTTAGATACTCTTCACGAGTTTTTGAGGCAACCATAATATCATCAATATAAAGTCCGGTATTAAACGGCGCATGACTTTAATGCGCAAGTCTTGTTTATTTCCTTTTGAACAGAAATTCCGTAACGCTCAAGTTATTACACGAAGACTTTTTCTCATTTCAGTACTGCGCATTTATTTGACAGTTCTTGTCATTTCATCTTCTTTGCGAAAGTGCTAAGATCTTACAAAAAATAATTTCGTTTGCAAAAAATGAAAACCAAAAGTCTAAAAAATTTATTTATCAAGCAGAATAGTCAGTATTTCATTATGTTTAATGAACGCAGAAATTAATTCTTTGCTCTATTTGAATTCATCAGCCATTTTTCGCTCATTCATACAACATCAACATTCAACGTACAAACATGAAATAAAGCAAATCAACAAAAAAAGAAAGAGTAGAAAGAGGGAACGTCAATTTCATCTTTTTGTTCATCCTTTCTCTTTCGCACTTCATTGATGCGAGAACAAACATGCGTCGTGTAATACCGGACAAACGAAAATGAAATCAAGATTTCTTAAAAGGCTTGAGCAAACCGAACACCATTCTCGTAAATTCGAATAACCCAAACGGGGTCGCTATAGCTGTTTTTTTGATTGTCATGTTCATCGATTGGTATTGGAAAATTTTACACCCTGCTAAATTTTGTGAGAAATGCTGCACATGCGGTATTGAATAATTATCTGGTTGAGTTGAGCTATTGGGCTGTCTGTGTCTCCGTAGTTCTCTATTCTACTAGACTAGATGGTCAGCATATGCCTTGGAAATTGAAATTCGCTTTTAGCAATTCTAAGTTTGTTTGCGTCCAACCATCTACGTTTGTTCTTAAAAGGTGGTGAGCAATGCGTTATAATTGGGTGTGTGACATTATGCTTGACTGGGCGGACAAAAATGTTTCCAGAAGAAAGAATATTGAATTACTAATCTGGTGCTACCGTAAGTACAAATTGGTAAAACATTCGCCCGAAAAGCGAATTAGAGCAAACATTTTTCTGTTTTGCAAACTTAGCTGGCAACATATCGTCCGCACCAGAATCTATCAAAAAGCATTGTTTTGGAAGATAAATCAAAAAGAAAAAGTCGACTACTAATAGTTGTATGTCTCTTTTTCGCAAGTCGACATTTATTTTATTTTTCCGAAAATCTTCGCGAATAACGTTTGAAATTGGATGGTTGCTAACATTTTTTTGCATTCGCACCAAATCAACGATGGTGCCTACAAAAACCTGACCCAGAAGGACTGCTGCATCTATAATTGTTTTGCCGTAATGGCGATCTATTTTTTGAACTAATTTGCCTGCGCAATTCGACCACTTCTTGCTCTAAGTCTTCGCCTGACTCATGAATAACTTTTGTACTTGTTGCAGACGCTGAGTATTTGGATCTGACTGTCATGGCGGACTCGAGCGGTGATGGAGGCAAAGCATCTAGTACCTTGTCCGCTATCTGAGCCATTTATTGACATCTTGATTGCTGCTCAATAAAATTGCTTGGACCATACGGAGCAACCTTTGAATCCACAATTTTTTTTTAGAATCGAAGGCGAAAAAGTATTGCCTGCTTACGCGTGCATTTCTCGTAATAATTGTGACTCCAATCCGAACTCAAAGGTCAGTATCACGCAACATGTTTTGTAACCGTATCTTCCAATTCCGTTAAACGCGTCAGAACAACTTGTTTTAAATATTCGTAAGGATTCGAAGATGGAGGATTTAAAATTTTATTTCTGCATACGTCAATCGTCGGCGCGTCTAACAATCTGAGAGCGGTAAAATATTTAGCGTTGTCCGACATAACTTGCGCAACACCGAACTGGTCCTCTAACGCGACAAACCAAACGTCTGGATTACCAGAGCAAAGAGGCAGATTCTTAATCGAAATTGCACTAACCTGGTTGGACGAGCTGTTGCCAGACATAACTGTTCCTATTTGCGATCCATTAGACTCACTTCCTCCACCTTCCACTAGCCCGCCGTTGCCGTTCGAGGGATTTTAAGATCTTTCTGCGATTCCACTGTCGCTGCCCGTTGACATAATACAATTGCCGAAGCGATAGAAAAAGAAAATGAATTGAAAAACGTCCAAAAAAACTTTACTGCAAATAGCTATAGTCAAACTGAATAAAGCGGAAAACACAAAACTGCTTTGTATTTAGTATTTAGTATTTATTTTATTAATTTATCGCTGTACAGTAAGAACAAAATTCTTATAGATACTTACTTACCTACTTAAGGTGGCGCTACAGTCCGTTGTGGACTTGGGCCTCAATCAACAGACTCCGCCAGCTAGCTCGATCCTTAGCTAGTCGTCTCCAGTTTTGCACTCCGAGTTGATTGAGGTCCTCTTCCACTTGAGTGCGCCACCTGAGTCGCGGTCTTCCTCTCCTCCTACGTCCCTCGGGAATAGTGTCGAAGGCTTTCCGGGCCGGAGCATTGGTGTCCATTCGCTCGAAATGACCGAGCCATCTGAGTCTCTGGACCTTGACCCTTCTGGCTAAGTCCATGTCGTTGTACAACCCGTAAAGTTGTTGTATCTTCTTCGCCATTCCCCTTCAATGCACACGGGGCCAAAGATAACCCGAAGAACTTTCCTCTCGAAACAGCCTAAGGCACTTTCATCCGATTTTGTCAGGGTCCATGCTTCTGCACCATACAGCAGGACTGAGATGATGAGTGTATTGTACAGTTTTACCTTAGTTGCTCGAGAGAGGGCTTTTCCACTCAATTGCTTTCTAAGCCCAAAGAAACAGCGATTAGCAAGAGTTATTCTTCGTCTGATCTCGGCGCTTAGCCTACTTTCACGGAATCCGACAAAGCTCTCCTTTCAAGAAGCCCAATAGAAACCGGGGCACACGTAACTTCCCCTTACCGCTTCTTCTATGTTGTTGAAATGCCCAACATGTTGCTGTACCTGAATCGGTCTTCCCAGTTCCAGG
>CAKKXW010000005.1:55300444-55312423 GCA_920937365.1 Sphaerophoria rueppellii
GGCTCCGACGATTTTCAAAAAAAAAATTCAATAAATCAAGAATAAGGTTTGACTTTGTTTGGAATTTAAATTTTTGGAATGAAATGTTTTTACGAGGTTCATTTTCAAATTTTAATTTTCTTAATGAATTCTAATAATTTGTATATATTGAGTTTTTTTTTTGTGAGTTACGTGTAAGCTGTAAGTAAGAGTGTAATCAGAATTGCTTATAGTATATCTCTTATTTTAACACTACTTTTTGCAATTTAAGTAATCATAAATATTTAGTTTTAGCATACAGGAGCAAGTTCGTACGACCCAGTCGTGCACATTTTTTTATTTTGAAAAGCGGGATTATAATAGATTGGAATTTTGACTAAGCAGGATTTCAAAAGTAGGTATTCAAAAGAAGCGTATTTAAGATGGCGGTATTGTAATGCTTTTTCTCGGGATTCCTGAAAAACTTTATTATAAAAAAAAAATGGGATTCTTATACGCTTCCGTCCCCGCTTAATTGCACTGACAATTTTGTCAGATTTTTCGGTCAATTATCCGGGTGGTTCAATTAACGAAATCCCGTTTAATTGACATATCTGTTCAATTAAGCGAAACCCGTATAATTGCACCAGTAGGTCAGCTAAAAAATAAAATATTGATCCCAGAAATTCACTCTATAAGCATTTCAGTAAGTAGCACGCTTATATACACTTAAAATTAACAGTGCACAAAAACACGACCAATTTTTTGTTTAAGTAATTTGGCATCACTAGTTGAAGGTGTGGAAACTCCAGGAGAAAGAAGAAGAACGTCAGCGGGAATTTTTATCCAGAGAACAGAAAAATCTGCTCAAAGAACCAAGGAACTTTGCTATTTGAAAAAGTGGGAAAGAATGTTAATTTAATTTCAAGGAGTCTTAATTAAAGAGTGCTGCCAACATTTGAGTCCTTACTTTACTTCAAAAGAGAATTCGAAGACGTGTAATAGCAGTCAAACAGTAGCTAGCTTTTATTTGTTATACATATGTACAGTTCAGTTCGCTGTACTGACAGTGCTGACAATTTTAGTGCTTCTTTCTTCCACTAAAGGAAGCCCTAAACGACGAACATGTTTCCCAATCATGTTCATTATAGCACGTATAAGGTAAGGGATGGTTTGCGAACTGTTCAGTGTTGACATTTTTTTTTCGATTTTCTCGTGTCCGTCCGTTTCGTAGTTTGCCTGTAGGGAGATGATCGCGAAGAAATCACATTTTTTCTATGAGATAACCATAAGCAAAATGACTTGTTTCTCTTTTCGACACATCCTCAAACTTTCAAGAATCAACACGAAACGATGTTCGCCAATTATGTGTTTGGCGTGTAGAGAATAACGCAACTGAGCATGAGAATCTATTTTTAGGTTTGTTTCACTGAGCATGAGAATCTATTTTTAGGTTTGTTTCATTATAGGCCCCATTCACTAATGTAGTCACTACGTAGTCAAGTCGTTCTGATTGGCCAAATACAACTAAGAAATGAGTTGAAATTTCCCCTCCAACGTAGTGTAAAAATTTTGACTTCAAAGGTAGTTGACAGATTTTGACATTTCATAATCAGCTGATGAATAATAAACAAAAGTTCAATTTCAAATTTAAAACAAATTTAAAATGAAATTAATCGTACAATACGACAATATTAATTATGTGATAGATTCTGAACTCGAAATTTATGTTATCAGATCATATCAGGTAGTGTTTTTTCATAGTATAACAAGCAAAACATAACATCACTTCTATTTGTAGTTCTCTAACCTCAAATCATACTTCCTATCTTCATAGTCCAGTCATTTTAGACATAAAAAAAACAATCTTGGGAAAATTTCCTAGTGAGCTGAATTTTTGGATACATATTTATTACGGTGTTGTCATGGAGGTGTTAAAAATCGACGTTGATATCGGGCCGACTAAAAAAGTTATAAGGGTGAAAAGGTCACGAAATTCACTTCTTCGCAAATATCTCACGACCTATAAACACATAAAAATTGTTCGTGAAATTATCTGAAACGCTGGTCGTTATGAAGGTGTATACAAAGATACATCTCACTAGGAATTTTTCAGCAAATAAAACCTTAAATTACTGAACTATCATTATTTGACGTTTTGTTTTCGACTTGTTGCCTTGTAGTGCAAATTTGCATTCACAAAGCTAGTTGAAAATCGACTACGTTGTGACTAGGTTAGTGAATGCGCCCATAGCTTTGTTCAGCGAGAAAAAGACAGCACAGCACAGATTCATGAGAAATGTCAGAACAGTTTGGAACAGTTAAGAACACAAAATGTGTTCTACTCAAAAAGATGGAACAGAAAATCTTGTCCTAAACTGTTCCAAACTGTTCTAAACACTCAATGAACAACAAATCGGAACAGTTTGGAACAGTAAATGTGTCAATGAACACCAAAAAGCTGTACTTTTCTGTTCTAAACTGTAAAAAAATGTGCAAAACAGTGTCGCTGAACATACCTTAAAATTTGTTTGTCCTTCCAATTATCCGAAAAATGTCCATGTATTTAGTTTTTCTGCGGCATATTTTTAAGATCATTTAAGCGAGTAATTCAACTAAGCGGGGTTCAATTAACCGTCTAAAAACTACTAATATGGGAAATTCGAAGCCATTTTTTTCGATCAATTAAGCGGGATGTTCATGTTGACTGTAATGTTGATTTGTTGATTTCAACAGTATCATCACAATTTTTTTTTGGCTCATCACGGCTAGAATTCTTTTTACATGTCCTCTTAATCAGAATTTCTACGCCATCCGCAAGTTCCGTGTTCCGAACCAATGCCTGTATCGACTTTCATGATAAAGAAACCTTTTTGAATAATTACGCATCCCAACGAAAATATTCGTTTGGGCCCGCTTATTTATTTTTATTATTATTATTTAAGTATTCTTTAAATTTGTTTATTAGTAAGGCCCAACGAGTTTCTTATCATAGGTTAAACTACCAGAAATCGATTTCTGATATTACACAATTTCAATAGTTTTTCTTGGGGTATGTATAAAATATTTACCAAAAATGAGTTTCGAGAATACAAATAAGTGTGCGTTCAATTAAATTCCTTGTTTTGCAATACCGCATATTAAGTATTTTTGTTCCTTCGACCAAATTTCTTATTAGAAGAAATATTTCTACACTACCTATTACTTTGAATATTATAAAATTGCAAATAATTTGGAAAACTTATATTCAAAATTGTATTGGTCAAATGTCATTTTTCGTAATACCGACACTTAAACGTCTCGGCTCAAAAAGTGAGAATTGTCGTTTAAGATAATCGCCACTTACAACAAGCGTGTATAATAAGAAGTTTACTTTTTTTTAATTATTATTTTAATTTTTTAAGAAAATGTTTTCCCTAACTCAAAGGCACTGAACTTAATATAGGTTTTTATTGCATTTTTTTGTAGGCTTATAGATTTTGTTACTATAAAGTACGTTACATACATATCATTGAGACGGAATATTATATCATCAAATTTTTTGTAGGCTTATAGATTTTGTTACTATAAAGTACGTTACATACATATCATTGAGACGGAATATTATATCATCAAATAAAAATCACTTACTGCCATGGGGAAAAAACTTTGCGTAAATATCTTTAAAACAGTCCTCATGTACAACGCCTTCTGGGCATTCCTAGAAAAGATAAAAATTTGTAAGTCACACTAATTTGTGAAAATTTGGATGGATGAATGGGTGGATGTGTGTATGTTTGTTGCTCAATAACTCCAGAATGGCTGAATGGATCTGGATGAAATAAGCACACAGAATATAGTACTTATGTATACAGATTATAGTCTGGAATAGCTCATAGGCTTCCTTTCATCTCGGTAAAATGTTCGGTTCCGCTGATACATTTTTGTTTAAATTTTACAGAGCAAACAATCGTCATAATTTTTTCTATTAGTGGTGCTAATTAAGGGGTCAGGAAATGACAAAGGCTACTTTTTATTCCGAGTAACACCGGTAGTTTTTTGATTTGGTTTGTTGGATTTTTCAATGTTTATGTTAACGGTAGTACTTTAATCAGTAAAACTACAGTGAGACCTGTCATATTTTGTTCAAAAAACGTAGCATTTAACTGAAATCATGATTTTATCAATAAAAAGGGGAGCATACATAATTATAAATTATTCCGTACATCGTTCCTGATGTCTTAGTTTCGGGCTAGCATCACCGCCTGTAACAAAGTTTTTAAATTTTTTGTTCTGTCATGAATTTAAACTTTAACAGCCTGATTCTCGGGCTTATGAAGAATCACAAGTCATAAGCCCTTGTGACTTTATCTTGTGAGGATTGTTGTGATTCGATAACATTTGTCGGATTCTATCATAATCCTCACAAGAGAAGTCACAATGAAACTCACCACAGCCATTCATTGGTCATTGGTCTCTCAGGGTTTGTAAAAGCCGTCTTCGCTGCAATCTTATCATTTTTTTAAGTTTATTTCAAATGATGTGCTTTTGTAAAATTTTTACTTTTCATTTACGGAGGAAACTTTGTCAATAATATGCGCCATAAGTATTTCAACTTCCATATTTTTCACTACTTAAAAATCAAAATGTCAAATATCAAATAATTTGCTAGTTATGACCTGCTCTGAATGAGATCACAATTGCAATTGCTTTTGTGACTCTCATAAGTTGTAACTTTGGGGGAGAATACGAAAAAGTCACAAAATCAATTTCACCTCTTCTTATGACTTGTGAGGTATGAGTGATGATGGAGAGAATCGGGCTGTTAGTGTAAGAAAGTATACAGATTTTTATTTTTTGAAAATCAGTGCTGAACATGATATATGATTTTTTTTTACACTGGTATGTGCGTACACATCATTTTCACCTAAGCTGTATACAGGGATATTCACGAGCGTTGTGCCAAAATTTTAGAGCGGGTAGGATAGATTGAGCAACAGCGAACTTTACGGGTTGTACAACGACATGGCCCTAGCCAGAAGGGTCAAGGTCCAGAGACTCAGATGTGCTCGGTCATTTAGAGCGAATGGACACCAATGCTCCGGCCCGGAAAGCCTTCGACACTATTCCCGAGGGACGTAGGAGGAGAGGAACACCGCGACTCAGGTGGCGCACTCAAGTGGAAGAGGACCTCAATCAACTTGGAGTGCAAAACTGGAGACGACTAGCTAAGGATCGAGCTAGCTGGCGGAGCCTGTTGACTGAGGCCCAAGTCCACAACGGACTGTAGCGCCACCTTAAGTAAGTAAGGATAGATTGAGACAAAAAAAAATATTTTAAAAATTAACAGCTGTGATCACATCGCGGCCATAGAGAATATATATACCTAGAGTCACGACCCTTTCCTCCCTTGCCGAAAACACCCTCAAAATTTGTCTGATTTAAACTCTCACAATCTTCTCTTTTTTTCGTGTCCGTGAATCTGCGTAAGAGGTGAACTCTCACAATCCTCTCTCTTTTTCGTGTCCGTGAATCTGTGTAAGAGGTGACAAAAGAGTGAGTACTCAGCCGTGAGTAAAATTTTTTTCCTATTGCCCAAAGCAGTGTTACCACATGAACTCTATAGAGTCAAAAAGGATTCGCTTTTTTCTTCCTTGACTCCGGGACTCGCTTTTATCACGTTTGACTCGTTTTTTTGCAGACACAAATAGGTAAAAATACTAAGAATTTTATGTTTGAAAAGAATAATCACATGTTTTAAATCGTCTATTACTTGTCCTAAACGCTTGTATTTCGAACATTAAAACCATACAATGAATTTTTCGTGTGTTCAAAATTAAAAAAAAAGATTTCTGAACGAATTTAATTTTTGTTTAGCGTGGACTGCTTTTTTTGTAAATGACCCGTTTTTCAAGCTTCTGGGACTCGAAAATATTTTCCCTGCGGTAACACTGGCCCAAAGTGACAGACTTCCACCACAGCAAATACGAGACTAAACGCACGATTGTATGCGTACTCTTTCGATTTTCCCTTGTGTTTTATTGAAAGATTTATTAAGATTATTGATGCAAATATTGGTAAACTATAGTGCATTTATATGTCAAAAGTGCAAAGAAACAATATACCGTATTTATTTTTCATATAACATGCATTTTTTTGTATGTTTAAGTTTTGTGGAAAATTTTGAGCTCAACGGAATCTTATTTTCGAAATCTGAGCCCATGAAACCCACCTCGACTACAACCTGAGCATTGTATCTAATTCAGTGCGAATGTATTGGTGCAGTCTCTCATTTGAAAAGCATTGGAAAACTAACACATTCTCACTGGGTTAGTACAAAACGACCAAATTGCAGCTGGCAAAAAAGAGCGAACACCCGAAGTCGCGACTATAGGTGTTATATATTCTCTGTGGCTCAAACGAAGTATGTGTCATCCAACCAACAAGTCGCTTGTAACGTTCCAGTTAAGCACTATTTTCTTCATTCATTCGTCGTTCGTTTGTCGTGCTCATGTGAAGAGTGCTTTAGATCTGAAGTTACTCTCAGACTCTCATATGTTTTCTATTTTGTTTTCGCAGTGAATTTTCTAAAGTTTAATTAAATAAATATTTCTTATATAACTAAACTTAAACTAGTACGAGGAAGAATAAAATAAAGGGAAGCGTTCATGGATGGGGTTGTTGAACCTTTTCACGTGGTACAAGATAAGGGTGCATTGAATTAACACCCATGGCATTAACGCTCGCGGTTGTTAATTCCATAAGCAAACGGAATTTACCCCGCGGCTGTTAATTCCTTTTTGAATTGGCAATAAGGCCCACCATAAAAAAGAACTAACGCCCGGGGGTGTTAATCCCATTTGGAATTGGCACTAAGACACGCGAGTGTAATTGGGATTTTTATTTTCACACCCCAAATTGATTCTCTTTTGGGCAACATTTTTTCAGCTCGCTTCGCTCGCAATAAAATGATTCAATCTTGAATTTTACTTATCGGCCTCATTCTCAGTCGAAATTCAAAAAGATGCTGAAATCATTGAAATTCATAATCCTTCTTTGCATAACAGGATGTGTGGTGGTTGCTTTTCCAAATAAAAGGAAACCTCAACAGCTTTGAAAAATTAGTTGCTCTGACCATTTTGTCGACGGCTAATAAAGAAACGTGGTCCTATTTATTTAAAAGATTTTATTGTGGTTGCATTCAATGTGATTATGAATTAAATTTTTTTTTTGTTTATTTTTTCACTTTTTTTTTCATTTGGGGCTTTTGTCCCATAAAAAGTAAAAATTAATTGTCACTACTGACCTACCATAGTGGGTTAATAATCCCTAAATCGGCACTTACGACCCTCCATAGTGTGTCAGAAGTTCCGGGCACCATTTTCGGGACTTCTTACTTCGTGACGAGTTTCCCTGCGCCAAGTTTCTAACCAAACAGAAAAACCGAAAGAAGGCTATTAAGTAAGGTATTATTTCTAAGTTGCAATGGAAATATAACCGCAACCCTTGTAAGGGTCTAATTTTCAAAAGAAATGGAAAAAAGGCCCTATGCGACCTTATTTCGTCGGGCGTTATTTAACGTCACCTTATTAAGGTATTCAGTTTTTTTTTTTTTTTATTTAAGTAATTTGTAAGAAACTGCAAAGCAAAACCGAGGCTGTAAAGCAGGTTGTTGATATTTTTCTGTATCCGAACCAACAGTGTACAGACCTCTAAAGGAAAATAGCACTACCTCTTGGTGGTGTGGAAAAAGATAAATTGTATTTCATATATAATAAACAACAAAATTAAATTTCAATGTAAAAAAGAAGAATAGTAACCCTGCAGTTATTTGTTTTAGCTTTTTCGAATTCAAAATGCGCATAACGGCAACCCTGTAAGAGCTTTTTTGAGGAAGGTACTCATGGGTAGGAAAAGAGTGCAAACGAGATGCAGATATCCCTATCTTCCCTATACTGCCAATTTTTATCGGACAGAGTATAGTTCTGCTTGTTTCTCATATTTCAATTGTTTCACCAGGTTTTTATGCGAATTTTCTTGAAATATGAACATATATTATCAAGCTTTTCGTTTTCGATGTATTATGTATGTAAGTCTTCAAATTATACAGATAATATTTAATTTTAATACTTACTGTTTTGAATCCTCTGTACATGACACGAATTTCTTGCTTTGAGAATTTGGTTTCACGGCAAAGGTCTTCGAGAGCGACAGGTAATGCTTTTGCTATTCGGGTTGGCTCTAATTCGTAAACAATGTCCTCGATCGGACTATCTGGTGAGGATGCCATGGCTACTGCCTCAATGCAACTTGGGAAGAAGTAAAGAAAGTTATTTTTTTGTTGAAAAAAAAATTACTAAAGTTCATAATTCATAAATCACTAAGTTAATGAAATGTTATAGGTTCATTAAGACATTTAAATAACAATTGTTAACTATTTTTAATGCTGGATTATTTAATTTTGAATAAACAAAAAAAATGCATAGGATAGCAAAAAGATTTGTTATTATTTCGTTTACTTCGACAGATTGTATTTAAAATAGCAGTGATTCATGAAAATACGTTTTGAAGACGAAATAAATTTATTTGCTACGTTGGTTGCGTTGATTTAAGCGAAGATGTCACATCTCGAAAACAGTGAAAATACTCATCTGCAACACATTTCCAGGATTTAGGAATGAATTTCAAACGGAATTGTTGGCATTTGGAAAAGATAAGTGAAAAGACTTTTCTTATAACTGATTAGGTAAAAAGCGTGGGTAGTTATCACCGCATTGTATCGAAACCAAAATAAAAAGTGTATCGAATTGTAATTTTTGGTTTTTTAAAAAACTAGCTGACCCTACAGCCTTCGTACTGCCTCAATGGATAATCGATACCCCTCTACCGCACGTTACACTACCCTTTAAACCCTACCCGCTTGTGCTACCTAGTACGTCTACCATATACGGTTCCCCGTTACGACACTACTCCGTTACCCGCTACCAACTATTTCAACACGCTTACCGTTACACCATTTTTTTCCATTTTACTATTTCAAAACTAATGCGTTTCATTTGAAAGAGTGATTTTCCATTTTTTTTTTTTTTTTTTACTTTTTCTTGCTTTCCAGTTCCCCTTCAAAAATTTTCCTGTTTCCCTTTGAAAACCAATGAGTTTTCCGAGTTCCTTTCGAAAACCCATTTTTACATTTTTGTTTTCCATTTGAAATTTTCCAGTTTTCCATTTGAAAACCAATGCATCTTCAATTACATGCAATTTTCCCTCTGAAAACCAACGAGTTTTCCGAGTTTTCTATTTTTCCATTCGAAAACCCATTTTGAACCAAAAAATTCCAAGCAAAAAAAATCTAATTTCCGACCTTTGTTTGGTCTTTCCAGTTTTCCCACTCTTCCATGAGGTTTTTTTAATTTTTTTTTTCTTTCACAGATATCATCCCCAAATATATGTTGGGCCATTTTGGAGTCTATAAGACACATACATTTTTTTTTAAAGAAAAAATATCATTTGTTTTATAGTAATGCCATAGACACATCAACCTACGTTGCATAGAGGAGGAGACATAGATTTCATTTTGTCTCATGTTATCGCACAGGTGGCATCAAATAAGTTGGCGATTTGCGTAGAAAAAGAATATATGCAGTCGAAGCTGGTCTTGAACCCATAGCATTTAGCTTACCAAACAACAACTCATTCCTCATTTTCGTGTTATTCGGCGTGATGTTCCGAGTCCGACCTCGTACAGAAAAGTTGTGGGCCTCGTGTCGACCGCAAACTATAGCTTTCAGATATACATGGTGATTCTAATTTATGACACATAGCTATGTCCGCTATGTTACACACGATAACCGGAATAAAAAGTAGCCTGTGTGGTTTTCTGACCCCTCAACTATTACAACCTATGCAAAAAATCGCACCAATCCTTTGCTCTCTGCAGAATTAATACAAATTTATCCCACGGGAACCGTACATTTTGTCAGGAGAAAAAGTATCTCATTAAGTAGTTTTTTACGTGATGCTCCGACCGTACAGAATTTTACATTATCTATTTTGTTGATGCACCTAACCTTTCCATATTGTCTTCAAAAAATCACAAAACCGAAATTAAAATTGAAAATGATAAACGGAAAACGGAATAAAAGCAAATATGAATAACGAAAAAGACAGAAGATGTCTACGGCTTACATGTTACGTCGTTGTTTGACGCCAGTGACAATTTTATTGATTTCCAACGAATGAGTTCTTTAAGAAAAAGGGCACGTGGTGATTTGGAATTTGGTAAAAAATATTCATGATTTAGCAGAATAACTACTACATCAAGTTATAGCTGGAAGTGCATAGTTGTATTGAATTTAGTAAAAGTATAATTGTGTTCTTGTAATGTCCGCAGCTTAGTGGTCAGGTGCGTTGGCTGCTAAGCCGAACATCGTGGGTTCGAGTCCTATTCTTGCCATTGTTTTTATTTCATTACGGGCACTGCCTCGAAGAACTGACAAAACTTCCAAGAGTATCAATCTGTCATGAAAAAGTGCTTCTCAACTTTGCCGTTCAGAATCGGCGTTAAATTGTAAGCCCCCTCAATTCTTCACACGCACCTATAGAATTGTTGATGAGCTCTTCAAGAGCTGTCGCGTCACTCTATTTTTTTTTATATATAATTGTGTTCTTAAAGAAAGGCAAGCGTATGAAAAAAAGTACCAGTATATCGACTTTTAAAACATTGTAGCATTAAATACCTATAAATACGTATACCTATATACGCAAGCAAAAAACGCACTTATTATTATTATTATTGTTACTACTATAATATTATTTTTATTACTATAATAATATTATATTAATATTATTAATATTAATATTATTATTGTTATTTTTACTATTAATTTTCTAAATTTAACCAGCAGGTAGCAGTAGGAAGGTCACTCGTCCAATGCAGCAAGTATTTCAAAGTCAAAACATCGACAAGTATATCTTGCCATTGCATTAATAAACGTTAAATCCGCTTGTGGAACATTGCTTTCATTTGCCATGCGTTATTAGATTCTGGGTCACAGATCCATTTCGGAAGAGCAGCATTTGCACATACATTAGGTATTCTGAAACATAGCTCAGAAACTGCCATAAGCGGAATAGGAGGCCAAAAACTACAAAATGTTGAAGCCAACATTGAAGCAGTTATCCTACCTCAAATAACCGAAATAGAAATAAGTATTGGCCCTGAATTTCCGATGATTCGGAACACAAAATTATGATGGATAGTTGCGCGTGGTGTACAAGCTACAAACCATAGTGCTGCAGCATCGCAACAGCACCATTATTATGTTTGCAGATTCTGGGAGAGTGAAACACATAACCCAAACCCACCAGCACAGACAAGTAATTATACAGATGTCTCATCCCCATAGTAAAAAGTGGCTTTTATTTTTTTCATTGACGATCGACTATGAACAGGCAAAAAAGTTCTTTGCCTGTTCATAGAAAAGCTCCATGCCTGTTCTTACGAAAGCTTTTAAAGCTCTCTTGAATTATTGAAATGTTTTCTCTGTTCCCTCTTTCGCTTGAATCTTTTCGTTCCCTTTTTCTTTTCTGAGGCCCGACCGATGAGAATATAATAATATTATATTGAGTAAAGTAGATACAAATGTATCTGTTTGTTTTTTTGTTTGTTTACTTTTGCATCTGTGTATAAGAGTAGTTCGTGGCTCTGAAGGTGAGAAAGGTAAGAGCAGGTTGGTTAAAAAGCAAAGTGCGTTTTGTTGTTTTTTTTTTTCGTTTTTTTTCAATGTTATTTTACTGTATGATCAAACAATTGCCTATATTATAAAAACTGGCTTATCAGAAAATGTACATAAGGCGTTTTTCTTTTTTACATCTGAACAGAGCCTGAACTGCCAAACTAAAAATTGTGTTTCTTTTTTAGTTCAGTGTGTTCAGAGCATCAAACTTTTTTTTTTTGTTGTTTTGCGTGAAACGAAAAATTGGTTGGACGAGAATGGAAAGAGTGGAAGTCTCGGTGCTTGATGAGAATATGTGTCTACGTTT
>CAKKXW010000005.1:55353371-55368729 GCA_920937365.1 Sphaerophoria rueppellii
TTTAAGGCATTCGAGCAACGTTTGGAACTACTTCGTCGCACTCAAGATGTAGCAGTAAAACGTGTTCGCTTGCCCGAACTGTCCCTGCGGTTTTGATCCGTATCGAAACATGTCAAGCAGAGACATCTACGACAGTGTGCGCCGGAGCCGAGAGAGTTGTTGTATGATTTGAAGTTACCTTTTTAGTATTAAGCTGGATAATCTTTCAATTCTACTATGATGTTCCCTTGTTTTTCTCTGCAGGCATCGGTTCTTGAGCGATGAACTTGAGCCAGCTCTTTAACCTCTCGGTTAAACCTCCGAACTTCATTCCTGCTGTTGTTGAGAGAGCCGAGGCCGCGTGTGACAGCATCTACAGAGACGAACTGTACAAAGCTATGCCTAGTTTTGGCGTCCCTGTCAAGCCCGTTCGCTTGTGCAAAATGACGATGTAGAACTCACGCTGCTTCATCAAGGTTTGCAACGAGCTTACGGAATTTTTCGACGTCAAAAAAGAATTCAGACAAGGCGATGCACTGTCATGCGATTTCTTTAACATCGTTCTTGAGAAGATAGTGCAGAACTCCAACGTCAACACCAGAGGCACTATCTTCCAAAAATCTGTTCAATTTCTCGCGTACGCCGAGACGGGAAGAACACAGCGTGATGTCAATGGCGCCTTTGTGAGAATTGAGACAGAGGCGGCAAAAATGGGTCTAGCGGTAAAGGAGGGAAAAACGAAGTATATGCTGTCTTCGAGGAAGGACACCCAACACCGACGGCTATGGCAGAACGTCACAATAGACGCGTATAACTTCGAGGTAGTAGAGGAGTTTGTCTATCTAGGCTTTGCTAAAAACACTGGCAATAACACCAGCGCCGAGATCAGACGAAGAATTACTCTTGCTAATCGCTGTTTCTTTGGGCTAAGAAAGCAATTGAGTGGAAAAGCCCTCTCTCGAGCAACTAAGGTAAAACTGTACAACACACTCATCATCCCAGTCCTGCTGTATGGTGCGGATGCATGGATCCTGACAAAATCGGATGAAAGTGCCTTAGGCTTTTTCGATAGGAAAGTTCTTCGGGTCATTTTTGGCCCTGTGTGCATTGCAGGGGAATGGCGAAGAAGATACAACAGCGAACTTTACGGGTTGTACAACGACATGGACCTAGCCAGAAGGGTCAAGGTCCAGAGACTCAGATGGCTCGGTCATTTAGAGCTAATGGACACCAATGCTCCGGCCCGGAAAGTCTTCGACACTATTCCCGAGGGACGTAGGAGGAGAGGAAGACCGCGACTCAGGTGGCGCACTCAAGTGGAAGAGGGCCTCAATCAACTTGCAGTGCAAAACTGGAGACGACTAGCTAACGACCGAGCTAGCTGGCGGAGACTGTTGATTGAGGCCCAAGTCCACAACGGACTGTAGCGCCACCTTAAGTAAGTAATCTTTCAATTTTACAATTGCTTTTAGTCTTTTTTTCATGGAATCGACTAAGTTTTCAGTGCAAGTTTGTGCCATATTCTGCTATTCTCTGACTTACTACGTTTTGTTGCGAACGGCGCTGACTAGAACAATTTTTCAAAAAAGGGATGAGTTCATCAATGAGCTATCATTTAACATTTCATCGGAGTTAGAGAACAAATGAAAACACAGAATACTTTTATTCAATGATTTCACTGATGTATATTCACCAAGAAATTCACTTGGTGAACTCCAATGACAGCCCTGTGTAAATTTCATCAAATGATTAACCTTCAAATTCATGGGTGAAGCTCCCATTCCTTGGTGAAACTTGGGAAATTATCTTGCTCACACTTAAAAATGGATCTTGAGCAATCAAGTTCTTGTATTTTTGTCTTATCACCAGAAGTAAGATTTGATGGACAGCGTATACGCGGCTATTTTTTGACGTGTGTTCGTTTTTAAAGCGCTTAATAAAGTTATGAATGACTTTTTCACCAAAAATTACACAGTAAATTTAAAAGACCTACCTCAAACAATTGTTTCGGGTAAAAAACAAGGTTTACTGACATAAGAAAATGAATCAAACTATTTACCGCTGCACAGTTGTTCTAAAACCTATAGGCGTCGCCAACTGTACCATGACTTTTGTGGAAGATCATTCATGGGTTTAACGTATTTTTTTTTTTTAATGTATTTATGGCAAAAATGTTCTTTTCTTGGTACTGAAATGAGGAACAATTGTGAATCTGTTAAATTAAGTTTAAAAATTTTGAAATATTGCTCTATTGCGGAATATTTTAAGTATTGTGAATATAAATGTATGCTGTACCATGACTTTTGTGGAACACTGTATTCTATATGTCGTAAGTAAAAAAATCAGTGAAATAAAGACTCAAGGTGTCACTGAAATTTATAAATTTTTGAAGAAGGACGAGGAAGGTAAACAAAAACTTAGTGGTTGACGTTGAATGCTATTTACTTTTGATTTTTACCATAGGCTTCTACACTGCAAAAGTAACAGAGTACATTTCTAACCAAATGTGCTGTCGAAACTGACAGTTCCCAAGTAACAATTTATCTTGTATAAGGTCAACATTTCTGAAATTCATAAGCACTAGCTTTCATAGTGTTATTTTAGGGCTTCCTCATGGACGATTGATTTTATTTTGCTTCAATAAGACCTACTGTTGTTTACTTATAATAGTATGCAATTATGTAAAACGTATAAGACCTTCTTGTGCAAATTATAACAAACAGTTTGCACAAGATTGATTTACCGAAGTGTCAGGAGGCCTCATACTGCTTTCTCGTGAAAGCGCAGCAAAAATAGCTCCTAAAACTTTTTAACCTATTTTACACGAATAAGACTTTCTTAGCGCAAATTATAACAAACGAAATGTTATACCTGCCACTTCGCGTATGTATGTATGTATGTATGTATGTATAGGTGAAATAAGAAAAGCAATCTAGCAAGAGTAGACATTTCGTATGCAAATAATAGAAAACGAGGTGTAGGCTTGACAATTCGCGTATGTATGTGTGAATGTTTTAATGCAATTTCCAATAAAGCTATCTGTATATCTAATCTGGATGGTTGGGGATCTTTTAATCCAATTTCAATTTTAATATTTCACTCATTTCACATTATAAATTTTGTGCCATAAAGTTTAAGAGAAGTGAGTTGCAACAACTATTTTCAAATTTGCTCTCCACAACATAGAAGTCGCAATAGCGCAGTGGATGAATAGTCAACGGAGGATCTCGAACTCAAATCGCATGGGTAAATTCTAATACTTAGGCCGTGTCCGAATTGGGTAAAAAAGTGGTTAAAACTTGACGTTTGGTTAAATTTTGACATTTCGCATTGAATGAAATGTGTTAAAAATTAGGCTAGCTGTGGAGCAAGTTAAAATATGACAGTAGTGGTTAAAAATTCATCCATTTTTAACCACAATTCATCGAATTCGGACACGGCCTTATTCTCATTGTACATACAAATATAATAAATGATATAAATAAACGAATGTCCATGTCATCTCAGAAAAAAAGCAGCAAACAACAGAGGATTGCAAAAGAAAAACGATTTCATGGTGTGTAACCGTATTATATAAAGGAAAGGATACGAGTAATATGAAATAAAATACCGACGACAATGACTACATATTATTTTTGTTTGGATTTTTGATTTTGTCCCGACAAAGTGAGCTGTCAAATTGACATGGGGGGAAATTTAGATCATTTGCAAGGTTTTTGGGATATTTTTTTTTTTTTTTTTTTGGAGTGTTCGCGAAGTAGTGTCTGGGATCGTAGGCAAAATAAGGGAAAGGTTTTCGATCGTGTGATAAAATGAGCCTCGAATCTGAGAACTCACGATCGAATGGTAGGATGAAAGATTTTGCTGAATCTTCTCCGGTATGAGTGTACCTATGGTAAGGTTTAGGAAGAGGTTTGATGGTGAAAGTCTTTCTTTCTAAGAAAACCTTATGAGTAAATATTTTCATGCATCTCTGAGTGAATTCTTTCATATTCATTTAAGAAAAGGCAGCAAGTAAGATAAAGGAAATAGTGGAATACCCAGGAGGGTCATTCCGTATCTCGATATCGTCGAAACGATGGAATTTGAACGACAGCTAAGTAGGTATCGTTTTTCATGCATTTGAAGGTTAAAATTCAAAACGTAAAACTTGTAAGCGACTGTTAATTGAAATATAGCAACTCACTGTAATTCAAATTTGTTTTGTGTTTGGTTTTAAAGTGTATCGAAATGTTTCGACGAATGAATTTACTTATGCGAAGATAATTAAGGGATAAATCGAACCCATTTGATCTTCCCAACCAAATGTTAGTAACAATAATTTATTTATAATCAATCAAAAGCTAACAAATGAACAAACAAACAGCAAGTAAAGAACAGAGGAGTTCCAATAAATACAAAACACAAGGCATGTTCATTTTCGAATCCGAATGCCAAAATAGAATTTTACGCGTTTTATTGTTTTTTTTTTTTAAGAAGGGTTAGTACTTACTTAATCACATTTCCACACTTATGAATTATGTGTATAAATGTTTTTTATTTAAAAAAAAGTTGAATTGAGACCTAGATGTTTGAATTTATTGTTCATTAAATTCTTTTCGATTAAAAAAAATCCCGAGGAAAAAAAATTTCATTTTGTTGGACACAGCTATTTCAAATTGTCTTTTATGACAAGCCGATGACATTTCATTCACAGTTTGAGGGTTTTAGTAGCTCTCAAAATGTAGAGACAAAAAAAAAACGATGGACGAGACAATGACGATCAACTTACGTGAAGCAAATTTGAGACGATATCGTCGGCGACAATCGGATGATAGTCGTTTTCAAAGTTACGGAATGACCCTCTAGGATAAATGTCGTTTTTTTAGAGGAATTTGTATGTTTACGTATAAAATGTACGGGACATAGATCCATAATATATATTTGTACGTGAATATGTGCATTTTATGCAGATACTATGATAAAATAGTGCAATGTGAGTAAACTAAATTAATCCAGGAAATTCCACAAGACAATCGAGGAGACAGGCGCTCAGCAAATTGTTAAATAATATAAGGAAGTCGTCTGAAATTATACTACCCCACATAGACAAATTCATATGGCACACTTTTCGCACCAAATAATAGAAGCCGTGTTTTATTGGGAACTCAGCTTAGCTTAGCAATAGGAATTACATGTCAAACAACAACAACCGAAAGCTGAGTAAAAATAAGTTAGGAATTTACACAAGATAAAGTACTGGCTACTCGACGATGTTGGCAAAACCAAATGGGATTTTTGAGCTAGTAGTGAGCATAATGGAATGATTTCAATAATCGAGACAAAATTTTTCGACTGATTTGAATAATCAAGCGATCATTCGAATTACAAAATGTTTTTCTTGAAATTCTTAATTGTAAACACCAAACTTGATAATATGTACTAGTTGTTTATCAATCGAATATTAACAGCCGTCATTCAAGTACTGCTCGTAATAATCATAATTCGATCTTTTTTCATTCGAATACTAATAATCGATGACTTTAATTTTAATGCTAATAATCGATTATTTTCATTGGAATACTAATAATCAATGACTTTCATTTGAATGGTAATAATCGATTATTTTCATTTTAATACTAATAGTCGTCATTCAAAAACTCGTAGTAATTCGATTTATTTTCAAGAGGATGCTAATAATCGATTATTTTCATTGAGATACTAATAGTCGTCATTCAAAAACTGCTCGTTTACTACGAGCAGTTTTTGAATGACGACTCGATTTATTTTCAAGAGGATGCTTATAATCGATTATTTCTAATCCAATAGTTTCTTGAATCGATTAAATCGTTCGAATGCACCCATCACTATCACCATGATATTTTTTTCATTGACAGAAATAGAAACTCAGTTTAAAGCTGAGTAAAACGTTTAATTGGAAGTCCTATTGCTAAGCTAAACTGAGTTCCCAATAAAACACGGCTAGAGGCTCCGTGGTCGTGGACGTCTAGGCGGCGTGTCACGTACCTCTCAATAATAGGGTCCCCGGTTCGAATCCCATAGAAGACTTTAATTTTTTTGGCTTAACATTTTTTTATATTTTTTTTTTTTTCATTTACATTAACTTTGATTTCTTAATTTTGTTTTAGTTTTACGCTTTGAATTAATTTTTTTGTAACGAACTTGGCTGAAAGCGACAAACAAAGAATTTTTAAACTCAACAACATACATTGTACTTTATATAATCAATCAATAAACGTTATAATTCGATAATATCAAGAACGATATGCACAAAAAAGTTTTAAATATTTCTGCGGAGGCAAAGGGAAACACACATAAAAAGAAAGCTGATTCCAAACAACTATTAGCACCAGTGGCCACTTCTACTAATAGGGGTGTTTGTTTGAGTGCAATTTACATATACTTTCTTTATTTATTTTTTTTTTTTTTTGTATAACCTAATACAAGTACATATGTATAAGAAGTAGAGGAACTGGATTTCCCATTACTTGCGATAAATCAATTACGTTTAGCGCCAACTCATTGAAATTACTTACTAAATATTTATTTTGTGGCATGCTTTTTCATAATTTTTTGTTTTAATTATCAATGAACTTACTAATTCCATAGAAATTTTACTAAATTAGAATACATTGAACTGATTGCTAATATTGATTTAACCATATTGTATTAATATTTCGAATATTATATTTATATCTAAGCACTAAAATTGAATTTGAATCGTGACGATGAGGTGTAGAAATCATTGAACTACAATAGCACAATGTGCCAGGACTAATTTTTTGAGATTTAGGATGAGAGTGAGGAACAAGGAGGAACACCTGTGATGACGGAATGATATGAAGAAGCCTAGAAAAGGGGTTGCTATGGGGAGAGAAGCAACCAAGATAGGGAGGGTTGAGGAAATTTACTTGCACGTCAATCAACATCTTAACGCATGCTGTTTTTTTTTTTTTTGTAAGCTCCTTTAGATTCAAGACCCCACGGCCGAGCTAGCCCATGGGTATAATTCCAGCCAACCGAACCAAGGTCTAATAGGAGGTTGCAGGTGCTTAAGTCCAGGTCAGAACAGTGCCTCATCCAACAAGCCTCTCCAGTTTCGCACGCCAAGTTGGTTCAGGTCCTCCACCACCTGTGTGCTCTAACTGAGTTACGGTCTTTCTCTTCTGCGACGATCTTCCGGGTTGGATTCGAAGACTCTACGGGCCGGAGCATTATTTAAAATTCACTCTACGTGACCCAACCATCTAAGTCCTTGGACCTTTACTTTTCTGGCTGAGTCAGTGCCGCCTTCTAAATCCAAAGAAGCAGCGATTGGTAAGAGTGATCCTTCGTTTGATTTCAGCGCTGGTGTTGTTAGCTGAGTTTACGTATATCGTATCCTAGGTAGACGAAGTACTTAACTACCTGAAAGTTAAATCTGTCTATGCTGACTTTGACTCCTAGACGTCGATGTTGGTTGTCCTTTCTTGTTGACAGTATTAACTTTGTCTTTCCGTCGTTAACCGCTAGACCCACTGACATCACGCTCTGTTCTTACATGTATGTCAATTTCGTCTCCGTACCCTAGTAGCTAGACGGACTTTAGAAAGACTGTGAATCTGGTGTTAACGTTAGAGTTTTGTACAATCTTTTCAAGAATTATGTTGAAGAAATCGCATGACATCGCCTTGTCTGAAACCTTTTTTGACATCAAAAGTGTCGGTTTGGTTTTTTCCGAGCATGATGTAACAGCGTGAGTTTTCCATTGTCATCTTACGCATACGAACGAGTTTTTCTGGGATGTGAAAACTACACATTGCTCTTTATAGTTGGTCTCTATAGACGCTGTCATAGGCGTTCTTAAATCGATACCTACAACTATCGATTTCAAGTTCCTGGGTCTTCTCCAGGATCTAACGTAGAGTGAACATTTGATCGATGGTGGACTTTCCCGGTCTGAAGACACACTTATAGGAACCTATCAGGTTGCTTCAAGCGTTCACACAGCACGGCAGAAAAGGTCTTGTAGGCGATGCTAAGGAGACTTATACCTCTGAATGTCATGTAGTTCAAGGGATTTCCTTTCTTTAGCATCGGGCATACGATGCTGAGGTTCCATTCGTCCATGCTTTCCTCCAACCAAATTTTTCAGATAAGCTGGTGCATGCTTCTATACAAATCATCTCAAGCCGCTTTGTACAGTTGGGCCGTCTGCTTTGTTCGATTTAAGTTTAAATATCGCTATCTTCACTTCGTCAATGTCGGGTGGGTGGTATTGGTGTTCTGCTTCATCCAAATTGAATGGTTCTGTATTGATGGCGGAATCTTGCTCGCCATCGCTTTTATACAGCTTGGAAAAGTGGTTTTTCCATAGCCTCACTGACTGTGGTTCCAGTTTGATGTTCCCATGATGGTCTCTACTAGCTACGGTCCAGATGTATAACCTCTGGTGGTTTGTGTTACCTTTTTGTAAGACTTTCGAACCTCATTCCTGTTGTGACATCTATCTATCTCCTCGATCACGCGCTTCTCATGCTCCTTTTTTTTCTTACTGAAAAGTTTGTGCACCTTTCTGTTTGTAGAACTCGCGAGCTACTCGTGTCTTTCTTCCAGCGCAGCTTATAATGCCTCTTGCTTAACTGCATGTGCTCGCTGGCACTCATCGTCAAACCAAGGGTTTCGTTGTGGTGGCCGTGTAAACCCAAGCACTTCAGAGGCGGCATCTCTGATGGCTGCAAGGCAGTGTTACCACTGCTTCTCTACATTTTCTGCTGGCTGCAGAGGGCTTCTGAGGAGGTTTTGGAGACACGATCGGAAAAGGATCTAGCAATCTCTTGCGATTGTAGTCGTTTGACGTCGAATTTTCTACTAGCATTTTCACGTGTGGGCTTTGATCGAGATATCTACATACGTGCCTCTGCTACACCAAGGTAGTGGTACGAGTTGATTTTTGGCAAATCGGAACATCTTGCATGCTGGACAAGTGTTGACGGTTAATTGATCCGGATATTTCCATGTCCCCTTGTGGATATCCAGATTTGGGAATCACGTACTTGCTACTATTATGTCTCGCCCCGCAGCGAAGTCGATCAGCCTAAATCCGTTATCGGAGGTGGTGTCGTGTAAGCCATGTTGTTCGATTATTCCACCGAAGATTTCTTATCTGCCTTTGCTTAACATTAAAATATCCAAGTACAATTTTAATGTCATAGCTAGGGCATTGCTCATAGGTCTTGTCGAGGAGCCCGTAGAACCTGTCTTTGGTGTCTTCATCCTTTTTCTCAGTGAGGGCGTGAGTGCAGATGAGGCTTATATTTTTGAATTTAGCCTTGGGATTGTCGTGATTCCCTCATTCACTGAGTTGAAACTCAAGACCTTCCTCCTGAGTCGAGTCCCAACTACAAATCCACACCCAGTAGTCGCCGTGAAAGATGTCACAATTCTTCATTTTTCGTAGGCCCGGATCATCTCATCGCATTTTTTGGAAGGCGGTTATATCTGCTTTAAAGCAGTCAAGGGCTTTTATTAGTTATTCGGCTGCACGTGGTATGTTAAGGGACCTAACGTCACAAGTGCAAAACCAAAATTCATTATCCTTAAATCGTTTGCGTGGCTCATCATTAATTCCGTACGCATCTGGAGGCACCCGCCAAGTCGAGCGCGAAGCAAACACTGCCGTACCATACTTTACGGGAATCATTTCGGCGCATTTTCAGACCATGATAAGACCAGAAAGCTGAAATTCGCCATCCAGTAAGCTTACTTAAAATACTTTAAATCGAAAATTTAAGCCTGTAGGTCATTTAGTTCCGAAGTTAAGCGAAATCGAAATTTCGCATTTACTGATCATCAAAATAAAACTAGTACTTCCCATAAACTAAGTGAGCTGAAATTCGGTAAAGTATCAGGGTTAAATGGCCACATAAAGAAGCGTAAGCTTTTCCATCTATCCTACTCTTCTGGGCTCGTTGCGAGCAGTTTGAAAACAGCATTTATCCAGCCAATCTCCAAGAAAGGCGAATCGTCTTCTCCCACCAATTATCGTCCGATTGCACTTACGTCGCTTCTTTCTAAGGTCATGGAAACGCTGATAAACTATCAGCTCAAGAAATATCTCGAAGACCGAAAGCTTCTTAATCACCAGCAGTATGGCTTTCGCAGCAAGAGGTCCACTGTGGAACAAATCTTTACATCGTTTTGGAGAAGTGAGATTGTTGCACTTGATATTACAAAGGCATTTGATGTCTGGCATCTTGCTCTTTTAACGAAATTGCATGCTTTCGGTATCATCCTCAATCAATCGCTTTTCGTACTCTCTCTTTCTTTCTGAAAATCTTGTGTTCATCTCTCCTCTTCTACTCGTAGAGCTCGAGAGCTGCTCTTGTCCTCAGGTGCAGCGCTGCTTTATACGCTTCTTGCTTGGCTGCATGTACCTGCCTGCATTCTTCATCAAACCAGGCGTTCGTTTTAGTGGCGGTGAAACCCAGCACATCAGAGGCAGCATCTCTAATGGCTTCTTGGCAATTCAGCCACTGGTTCTCAATACTCGATGAGGGCTAACTTCTCATGAGGTTACTTGACAGTCGATCGGAAAAGGATCTGACGATCTTTTGTGATTTTAGGCGTCCGAATTCATACTTTCTTCTAGCACTGCATATCTGCTGCGTTACTTTGGCTACAACGAGAAAGTAAGATCCGAGTCAATGTTGACCCCTCGGAAGGTTCGAACATCAATAAGTAGCTGGAAGAGTGAACTAGCTACCAAGGATATCAAGTACCTTCTTCGCTTCTTAGAAAGCTCAAAAAAGTTCGACTTGTAGAAAGTAATTCTCTAGATTCATGTGGTAACACAATGTGCCTTTTTCCTTTGGCCTAAGTGTGTGGATCCTGTATCCGCAACCACTTTAACCTAACCTAACCTAATGTCAAAGCTAGGCAATTTATCGTGTGTCTTGTCGAGGCGCTCGTAGAACTTGGCTTTGGTGTAGTCATCTTTCTCCTCTGTGGGGACGTGGGCACATATAAGGCATATGTTGCCGAATTTAGCCTTGATGCGGATTGTCGTGAGGTGCTCGTTAACAGCTCTGAAGCTTAGGACATGTTGTCTAAGACTGCCTCCAACGACAAAACCATATCCAAAGAGGCGCTGTTGTTTTAGCAGTCGCCGTAGTAGATATCGCAGTTTTTCAGCCTCCTTTTGTCCGTCCCATCCCATCGCATTTCCTGGATGGCGGTTATATCCGCCTTATAACGGTCTAGGGCCTCCGCTAGTTGTTCGGCTGCAGGTGGTCTGTTAAGGGACCTTACAATTTAGGTGCAGATCCAAATCCTGTTGTCCTTATTTCGTTTGCATGGTTCATCATCAGTAAATCCGTCTGTATCCGAGGCTTACTGTTGCTTCGAAACTAACTTTTCTTTGGGATTTTGAAGACACTCCAAAGAACGACCCCAAACCTGGAGGGACAGGTCCTTATTTTAACTCCAAAGGCAAAGAGGCGGATAAACCGCTTATAAACGGCCTGAACTCAAAATATATCGAATAAGCCCGTATAAGGTGTTCGCTGAGTAGTTCAACCTAACTAGAACTGTAAGATTCTAATAAACGCAAACAAAAATTATTAGTGTTTTGACGTACATAGTTTTGTGCTTACAGTCAAATGAATGACATACAGGAACATCATACTATTTTGTCATACAGTATTTTGACAAACAAGATTATGACCCGCTCCCATCTTACACACCATATTAATTTTCAACACTATGTCGCAAAGCATACTATAACACACTTTACACATTTGACAGCACTATTTTGACTATATGACATGTTAGTTGGTAGTTTTTTTTTTTCAGGAAAGTGGTGCCTAGCGCTTACTACAATGCTTCTTTTGACGGCGAGCTAAGGATGTCCTTGGTATAAGGTGTGAGATTTCAGATACTCCTTTGTAGTCGTTAGGTTGTGTAGCCTCCAAGCATTGAGCGTAGCAGACGAAATAATAACTGTGAAAAGATTTCACCACTACTTTTTTCCTTGCTCCAATTCTTGACATTTTCACATGGTTCGATCTGATCGTAGTTCGTGGGCATTTTAACTATGCTATTGCATTTCACAAAAAGCAATGCATTTGTCTTATTATATTGGTGGTCAGAAGTTCCTCTTTATTTTTTTTTTTTTTTTTGGAATTGTTTATTGTGAGGGAGGACAAGAGGACATCATCTCGAACATCTTGGGGTAACTTTGCCATTCATATTTTGTTGTCATCGATGTTTTCCACATCCGTTTTATAGTCAACTAGTGAAAGGATCAAGGAGAGTTGACTATTTCTGTGTTGCTATCAATTGCTTGTTTTTAAGAAGCGAAGGTTTGGAAACGTTTTCCATAAAAATGTATTCTGGGGATAGTTCTAAAATCCATTCCGAGCACTTGAAAAAAAGGTACTTTTTTAAGAACATCTAACTTTTGTTTTACTCACATCCTTAATTATGTATACAAGAATATGATATGAGTTATTATTTTTCTTGGTTTTGTGTTTATTTCCAATTGATTATTACAGAAATAAACAAAATAATAAGTAAAGAAATATTTTTTCGAGACAGAATCTTTTTCCACAAAAGTAAAATAGAGTGGCAAGACAGCTCTTGAAGAGCCAAGGCCTAAGTGGCTTACTCTCATCAACAATTCTCTGGGTGAGTGTGAAGAATTGAGGGGACCTACAATTTAACCCCGATTTCGAAATTGAAAAGCACTTTTTCATGACAGATTGATATTCTTGGAAGTTTTGTCAGTTCTTCGTAAGAGGTAGAACCCGTTAAAGATGAAATGATTTCTTAACTTACCGAGTACGTTTCAATTGGTTTTGTTTCCATATGCAAGTCCCAAACTTTTATAGTCAAATAATCTCTTGATATCATATATCTACCGGAATTACTCAACTTAACATCGCTGATCGAGCTTATTATTTCACTGAAAAAACTTCGGTTAGTAGGATTTTCGGGTTCCTCAAACTGTTTGCTATGGCTATCGCATAACGCCGATGATCTCATATCACATAGACGAATTGTACCCTTGCTGCTCGAGTACACAAAAACATTACATTCGGTCGGATGAAATTCAGCAGCTGTTATGACTTCGGTAAGTTCTTCCATATTAGTTGGTTTAATGTCCACAATATTGAAACTTTGATCAGTTATCTCTAGATTCCATAAATTGATTCTCAAATCATCGGCAGAGAGATATGTCTCTTGGTCAGAATTAATAGATATCGAATTAATATGGTAAGTGTGTGCATTTGCGAATATGCGCCTTGGTGACGCTTCTACCATAAGGGGAATGAGTTTAACTGATGGAATTCGTAAGGCTGTTATACACGAAGGATTTTTTATGATGCCGTTTTCTTCTTTGGTGTTATAGCCTTCAAAAGATTTATCGCGTTCAGAGACCTTCCAAAGTTTTACAGTTTTATCATTGGTTGACAGCAAGAAATGGGCTGGGTTTTTTCTTCGAAGCCATCGAATTTTATTAATTTTTTCTTCAATTTCTAAAGATTTTAGATAGTCGAATTCAGGCTCGTGCGACTGAAATGTTGAATAGACATTATATTCTCCACGACGGGGTAAAGACGATTTCGATGCCAAATCTCTCTGTTTGATTTAATCAAAAAATTAAATACGAAAAATAGAAATAGACAAAAAGGGTTATGCTAACCAACCTGAAAAATAACAACACGTCCACCTTTGTCACCAGTAGCAAGTAGTTCTCCGTCATTGTTAAATTCTACGCAAGAGATAATGTCCGCGTCTGTAACATCATCGTCTAAGGCTCCTTTGATTTGAGAGAAGCACCAAGATGATTCGCCATTACCTGCAATAAAAAATAAATGTGCATTAGAGAGCTGTAGTGAAACTGCGTGGGTTTAAGAGGTTTATCCTAAAGCTACCAACTGATAAGAGCAATGTGTTGTTTTGACATCCTAGGGAACTCACCGATTGTTCTCATCTATAGGACCTTGACAATACTTTGAGCCATTTGTGATACTTTCTGCACAAACGTCAAGTAGAAACTTATCAATAACCATGAACTCTACAGATACCAATATTCCAGTTCGAGAAGTTAAGGTGTAACATAACTTATATTTAATGTATATAGTCAAGTCAAATTAGTCTTATAAAAGTAAGGTTACAAAAATTCTCAAAGAGCTAAAAATTGGTATGAATGTTCAGAATACTATTATAAATAAATTTTGAAAAGTCCCCATCAATCCTTCTCCTTCATCTATTTTGTGAAAGTTTGCAAAAATAGGTTTTTCGCGTTTTTCAACTAAACGGTGAGTTCAACATCAAAAATTGTAGATCATCCGATTCTCTCCAAAAAATGTATCCACACTTTTTTATGAGTATTACCACTAAGCTTAGCCACGGACACTACAATATGAACTTTTATACATAATTTTGAACCGTTATACGAGTGAAAATATAAATGAATTTATACCCTACCCGTTGTCTTACTTACTTACTTAAGGTGGCGCTACAGTCCGTTGTGGACCTGGGCCTCAATCGTCTCCAGTTTTGCACTCCGAGTTGATTGAGGTCCTCTTCCACTTAGTGCGCCACCTGAGTCGCGGTCTTCCTCTCCTCCTACGTTCCTCGGGAATAGTGTCGAAGGCTTTCCGCGCCGGAGCATTGGTGTCCATTCGCTCTAAATGACCGAGCCATCTGAGTCTCTGGACCTTGACCCTTCTGGCTAGGTCCATGTCGTTGTACAACCCGTAAAGTTCGCTGTTGTATCTTCTTCGCCATTCCCCTTCAATGCACACGGGGCCAAAGATAACCCGAAGAACTTTCCTCTCGAAACAGCCTAAGGCACTTTCATCCGAGTTTGTCAGGGTCCATGCTTCTGCACCATACAGCAGGACTGGGATGATGAGTGTGTTGTACAGTTTTACCTTAGTTGCTCGCGATAGGGCTTTTCCACTCAATTGCTTTCTAAGCCCAAAGAAACAGCGATTAGCAAGAGTTATTCTTCGTCTGATCTCGGCGCTGGTGTTATTGCCCGTGTTTATAGCGGAGCCTAGGTAGACAAACTCCTCTACTACCTCGAAGTTATACGCGTCTATTGTGACGTTCTGCCCGAGCCGTCGGTGTGGGGTGTCCTTCCTCGAAGACAGCATATACTTCGTTTTTCCCTCATTTACCGCTAAACCCATTTTTGCCGCTTCTGTCTCAATTCTCACAAAGGCGCCATTGACATCACGCTGTGTTCTTCCCAATTTGTGCCCGTTATTGTGGTCGCGGCTCTAGTCTGCTTCTTATTGAGAACGATTAGCGACAAAGAAACCCGAATCTTTCGTTAACTCACCTTTTCGGGATAGCGCTCGTTGATTCCATTTTGACATGTTGTGTG
>CAKKXW010000005.1:55443482-55460623 GCA_920937365.1 Sphaerophoria rueppellii
GAGCAACCTCGAAGGACTTAAGTTCCTAACCGAACTCGGCCAATTCCTGGTTGGAAGTTTTAGAATGACGGCACAGACGTTGAGTTGCTACTTTCGGCCATTTTCACTCAATCATTTTGTAAGTTTTTACCGTTTCGTACATAGGAAAAACTTTGTTTAAAGTTGTAGTTTTTGCGAATGTGTTTACAACTTGTTTAGGCCTGCCATTTTTGAATGTTTTACTAACTCACTTTTACCGGCTTTCATCGTTGAGTTGCAGACACGGCAGTAAGATTTTGAAGGTTGGTCCTTAACCGGCTCAAGCCAATCCTTGAATTCAGGAAGCTCCAACGAGATTACGAGAACGACACCGACAATCTTCCAGTTAAAAACGCACAAAATAATGTATAAGAGACGAATAGATTTCCAATCTTTGAAACAAAAACAAAATTAAACTTCCATTTTCTAGTTTCCGCACCAGCTGTACATTTGTGTTAGTTCTTGCGCTGTTTGTTTACGCACACTCATTTGTAAATTGGCTAGTTTTGTTTGGTAAGGTAAGTAAGATTTGTGATTCCCCTTTTTTGCCCTAGAAGGCAGTGGAATCCCCTTTTCCTCTTTCACAAAATTTTCGACGTCTATTCCCCACGAAAAGGGGAATTCCCCTCGATATGGCAGCACTGCCTTCCTATACTTCTTATTCAATGAGTGTACGTGAGTGAAGCAACAAAAATGTCTGATGATGTCCATTTTTGGGGTATGTGCTGTCAAACTTTGACTGTGTTGTGAGTCGAGTTCAGGAGTGTATTATTTCTGTTCGTGATGGTAAGACGCTGCAATTCGTTGAGTTCCCGTAGTGTGTACGGTTGTTTTGAATAGTTCTTCCATCGTGTTTCGAAACGTTTTTATTTGTTGGTTTTATTACAATAGGCGTAATAAACGTGATGAAATACGGATGAAAAATGAAGAAAATGTACTGAAAAATAAAAATATTTAACATTTAAAACCGTGCATGTGTACCTTTAGTTTTAAAACACCATGCGTCCTAAAACAAGAATTGAGATTGAAAAAAAAAATTTGAAGCAAAATCGATGAAATCTTGATTCAATCAAATTTCGCTTGGCGCTCCTGAGATTAACCATTCAACTGCAGACGACCAGCCCTGTTGTAATGCGTTTGTGTTTGTGAAACTCACACTACTTAGAAAAATGCTTCACTTCTCTTTCATAAGACCCTTCCTGTACTTCTTATTAAATGGTAAACATGGCGGCGAGTACGTATGTGCGAGTGTGTGCATGTATGCGTGATTCTGTTTTTCATTCCGACTTCAAATTCGGAATCGTTTTTCTGTTAAATACAGAACAAGAACTGTCATCTTGTGCCAAGTGAACGATTTCAGAATCGTTCGGAACATTCCGGAAAACCAAAAAAAAACAACGCTATAAGATCTCAACGTGACTTTGAAAAAATCATTGGGTTTGTAGCAAATAATTCTGAATTCTCAGTTATATTTGTTATTGATCTTCTGTCAAACCAGGCAGAGAACACACAATACAAACTTATGTACAAAAAAATGGTTATCTCTGCTTGTAACCAGTTGTCGCTTCAGTCGAATTCCATTTCGATTATACCTGTTAAATTTATATACAAAGGTTCCGCCTAAAGAGAGAATATATAATACTTAGAGCCGTGACTTCGGGTGTTCGCTCTCTTTTTGCCTACAAGCTGCAGTTTTGTTGTTTTGTACTAACCCAGTGAGAATGTGTTAGTTTTCCAATGCTTTTTAAATATTAGAGTTTGCACCAATACATTCGCACTGAATCAGATACAATACTCACGCATAGAGAATATATAATACCTAGAGTCACGACTTTGGGTGTTCGCTCTCTTTTTGCCTACAAGCTGCAATTTGGTCGTTTTGTACTAACCCAGTGAGAATGTTTTAGTTTTCCAATGCTTTTTAAATGAGAAACTGCACCCATACATTCGCACTGAGTTAGATACAATGCTCAGGTTGGAGTCGAGGTGGGTTTCATGGGCTCAGATTTCGAAAACAAGACTCCGTTGAGCTCAGCATTTAAAAAAAAAACTTAAACATACAAAAAATGCATGTAATATGAAAAATAAATACGTTATATTGTTTCTTTGCACTTTTAACATATAATTGCACTATAATTTACCAATATTTGTATCAAAAATCTTAATAAATCTTAAGAAAAAAGTCGTGCGTTTAGTCTCGTATTTGCTGTGGTGGAAGTCTGTCACTTTGGGTTTGTGGATCAGGAAAAAAATTTTGTCACGGCTGAGTGCTCACTCTTTTGTAACCTCTTACACAGGTTCACGGACATGAATAAAAGAGAGGATTGTGAGATTTCACCTCTTACACAGATTCACGGACACGAAAAAAAGAGAGGATTGTGAGAGTTCACCTCAGAAAAATTTTGAGGGTGTTTTCGGCAAGGGAGGAAAAGGTCGCGACTCTAGGTCAAAGATTAAATAAGTAACAAGATGGGAAACTGACTTACGTTTCACTCCCTAGATCCCGCAATTTTCATTTTCTTTCATTTTATTTTCTTTCCTTGTACATGAATAACAAAAAAACAAAAACTGTGTAAAAACACGCATACTTTCACCAAAACTATGGTCCAAACTGTGATAGTATTGGTAAAACCACGCATACTTTCAATGAAACTATGGTCCAAACTGTGATAGTATTGGTAAAAACGCTTGTAGGCATCTGTCATTTTGACAGCTTAGTTTCCCATCTCCTTACCTTATATCATCTCTGCTCTAGGTATTATATATTCTCTATGACTCAGGTCTGAACGAGGTGGGTTACATGGGCTCAGATTTCGAAAACATGATTCCGCTGAGCTCAAATTTTTCAAAACAAACTTAAACATACAAAAAAATGCATGTAATACAAAAAATTAATACGTCATATTGTTTCTATGCACTTTTAACATATACATAACTGCACTATAATTTACCAATATTTGTATCGAAAATCTTAATAAATCTTTACAAAAAAAAAAAAAAAAAACACAAGAAAAAATCGAAATAGTACGCATACAATCGAATCGTGTATCGTTCCTTTAGTCTTGTATTTGCTGTGGTGAAAGTCTGTCACTTTGGGCCAGTATTACCGCAGGGAAAAATATTTTCGGGTCCCAGAAGCTTGAAAACGAGTCATTTACAAACAAAAAGTCCACGCTAAAAAAATTTAAATTCTTTCAGATATCTATTTTTTTTTCTATTTTTAACATTCGAAAAATTAATTGTATGGTTTAAATGTTCGAAATACAAGCGTTTAGGACAAGGAATAGACGATTTAAACATTTGATTATTTTTTTCAAGATATGAAATTCTTAGTAGTTGTACATATTTGTGTCTTACAAGAAAACGAGTCAAACGTGATAAAAGCGAGTCCCGGAGCCAAGGAAGAAAAAACGAGTCCATTTTGACTCTATAGAGGCCATGTGGTAACACTGCCTTGGGCAACAGGAAAAAAATGTTACTCACGGCTGAGTACCCACTTTTTTTAATCCTCTTACACAGATTCACGGACACGAATCAATTTTGCGATGCTAATTTGCAGTACATTTTCAAACAAAAACTCCCATTTTGAATAGTTGGTAAATTCCATGTAGCATCACTGGAAAACTAGTTTTCCGATAACATTTCATTCTCAAAAGAAAAATAGTGATTCTTTTTTTGATTTAGAAATACGAGCAATTTAAACTATTTTATTCTAATCATTAAAAATATCAATACCTACATTAAAACAAGGAACTTATTAAAATGGAGAATAACAGAACAAAACAACATAGCAGCAGCAAACTTTCGGTATCAGGAAAAGAGGGAATTTCAAGATTTTGACCCATTTTACCTGCTCCACAGCGGGATAAATTTAAACTCATTTTATTCACCACGCTATTGTCAAGTTTTAACTAAACGTCAAGTTTAAATACTAATTTTAACGCAATTCACACACGTCCTAAACTTATTAAGCAAATCTGTAAACTTACTTACTTAAGGTGGCGCTACAGTTCGTTGTGGACTTGGGCTTCAATCAACAGTCTCCTCCAGCCAGCTTGGTCCCTAGCTAGCAGTTTTGCACTCCAAGTTAATTGAAGTCCTCTTCCACTTTAGTGCGCCACCTGAGTCAAGGACTTCCTCTCCTCCTACGTGTCCAATGGTTGACTTTCCTGGCCTGAAGCCGCATTGATAAGGACCAATCAGATTGTTTACGAAAGGCTTCAGACGTTCACATATTACGGACTAGAGGATCTTCCTCTGCAGTTTTCGCAGTTTAAAGGATCTCCCAGGATCGGGCAAAAAATGATAAGGTTCCATTCATCGGGCATGCATTCCTCTGACCATATCTTACAGATGATTCGGTGCATGT
This sequence comes from Sphaerophoria rueppellii, assembly GCA_920937365.1. Classification (NCBI taxonomy): domain Eukaryota; kingdom Metazoa; phylum Arthropoda; class Insecta; order Diptera; family Syrphidae; genus Sphaerophoria; species Sphaerophoria rueppellii. The sequence goes on from CAKKXW010000005.1 coordinate 55,447,870, forward strand.
TCCTATCCAGCTCGTCGCCTGCTGTTTTCAACAACTCGGCAGCTAGACCATCTGCTTCAGCGGCTTTGTTGGATTTCAGTCAAGATATTGCCGTTTTTTACTTCTGCTAGCTCGGCTTCACGGAATTGCTGACTATCATGGTGTCCGATGCTCCTGTCTGACAGCGGTGTTTTGTTCGTCTTCACGTTATACAGTCTACAGAAGTGGTCTTTCCAAATCCCCAACAATGACTGCGATTTTACTATGATGTTCCTTTGTTTATCTCTGCAGGCATCGATTCTTGCTCGATGAACTTGAGCGAGCCAGCTGTTCTAGTAACACATTCTAATTTGTTCATAAATAAAGTAAGGAATTGGCTTTTCACTTTGGATAATTCTATAGTCAAATTATTATTTAAGTGAGTTCTTTATTATTTTCCTGTAGCTCTCATACCTATGCGCTTTTTCTTCAAATTAATTTTGATAATAAAACTTTTAAACACATAATACTAATGGTCTTTTAAATTGATGGATCATTCGCTTCTAGTCACGCAAGTGCTACAGAATGAAACCTATTTCCATAAAATTATTAATTTTGTATATTTTATTGTTGTTAGGTATAAACCATGTATATTATTAATAATTTTAAAAAATCATTACTTAATATGTAAAGCTGAGGAGTTTGTTCGTTTGTAGGCGGCAATCTCTGGAACTACTGGTTCGAATGGTATAATTCTTTTCGTGTTGGATAGTCCATTGATGGAGGAAGGCTCTAACAGCCAAATTAATAAACATGGACTATCGAAGGACTAACTCTTAGTCTGTAGACTAGTGAAAAATGCTATTAGTAAAATAAAATTTCTCTTAAGTGACGTTTACTAACTTATTCCAGCTTGAGAGGTGGACTAGCAAATGACTAAACAAGAAATATGACAATCGTCAAAGAACAAAAAAAGAAACAATAACAAATGTCCGTGTGAAAATAAGTTGTGTCAAATCTAATAGAACTTTAATTATTGAAATCGGAGTCATTAATGAAATCAAAAATCTCTTCTATGTGCTATGTCGCAAAGCATAACAACAAGATGGCAGGATTCAGGACCTAAAGGCGACAAATGTAGTCCTTTTTTTTGGGTGTGAGAGTTTGGAATTCGAAAATGCAATGAGAATGGGAATATTTACATATAAAAACATATGTATAATACCAATTTTAGGCTTTTTGGAACGAGCTTAGAGGTTCCATTAATATCCATAAAAGGTCTTATTTGCAATAAAAATTCCATCTATGTATTTCTATTCTATTCTATTTGAATATGGCATTAAGAAGATAGAGAAGACGATGAAAGCAGGTTCCAGCGATTCATTCCGTTTATCTGTTTGCCTGCTTCTGCACATACAGCTCCAGCCGCTTAGTCAAGTGACTTCATATTAACACAAAGAATTCGAAATGTCTCTGTTTTCAAGCCCCATGTACAATTTAGAAAACAATTATTGAAATTTCAAAATAAAATATATTTTTAAGTTTCAAATTTGTTGTCAAATATGAACAAAAACAAAAAATCCCAATGGGGAATTTTTGGTAAACATCGCTTTACTATTCTGGGATCAAATTATTTTTATTAATGAGAAATTTTAGGCTATGGACTAACGCTTAGTCTATGGACCAGTTAGACTGTGGATTAAGAGTGGACTAGACGTTTTTTATTAATATGGCTGTAAGCTACTTAACATTAAGCTGTGACCAATGGCAATAGGAGCAAAGAATCAGCGCCTATCTCTAATCAAATTGAACAATTCTTTTAATGTTGTATGGTCCGAATCGTAGAAGGCTATTACTCTGCGACCAATAGGAGCGAAGCTTCAGTAACAAATGTGGAAAAAAATGGCAAAAATATTCTTTTTAGAAGGCTTCTGTTGTTTGCTTGAACGTGCTGATCTCAGGAACTACTAAAACAAATAGAACAGTCCTTGTTGTGTTGAATAGTTCATTACTACTAAAACAAATAGAACAGTCCTTGTTGTGTTGAGTAGTTCATTAATTATGGAAGGACTTAGGCTACATGACAATACGAATCAGTGGAAAATGTTAAAAAAACGGCAACAAACTATTAATTTTTCTGATTGTTTGAACGCGCTTATCCTAGCAATTGCTTAATAAAATTGAACAATTATTTTTGTATTAATATATATATACAACCTTACGCTAGCTAATAAGTTATGAATCTTATTATACTCTTATTAGCAAAGCATCAGTGAAAAGTGTAGCTAAAACTAGGAAATTTATACATATATAAAGGCTTCGAGTTAAGAACAATTTCGATTTAGAGAGAGTCCACTGTTTTAAAATAACTTTGCAACAAAAATCCCATGCGGGCATGATGCACAAGTCGATGACGCACCTCTGGCCGGTGGATGAGGTAGAGACGGACGAAGTGGCGTGCAACTGCTAGTTTAATAATAAAAATAAAAGGTCGGACAAGGATCTAGCTATCCAGGGCCAGAAATCTTTACACCACTTTTGGGTGTCACAGCACTGAATACTTCGTGATGGCTCTGGTCTTCCCTGTCGATGGCTCAATGCCTCAATGGTGCTGTTTTCAATTCCAAAGACCATGTATGCATATTGTCTAATTCAAACGCAATCCGTATCGTTACGCAGCTTCTAATACCAATTTTAATGACCATGTAGGTCATCAGGGTAGAAGAAGAAAAAGAGAGAATAGAAAGAAAAGAAAATTAAATAAGTTGAGTTTAGTTTTCATTTTTAGCTTAATTAACATCCTGAAGATAAGTTTTCAACTGCGAAACTGACTCCCGCTTGTAACCACTCTCATTTGTCTCGGAAGAGAGTTCCACTGGCGAATAGCGCTGACGAAAAATTGTCTTTCAGATACTAAATAAGAGAAACGTGGTTGTATTATTTGTAGAGATCTGTTTGAAGAACCAAAGTTGATTCTGTTAAATAGGCTACTAGCACAGATAATAAACTTATACAGATGTCTCATCACTGTAGAAAAAAATGAATCATTTTTTTCCCTTAACAGACAAAGCCTTAACAGACAAGGAGCTTTCGGGAGCTTTTTCCTTTGCCTAAGTATTCATTTATAGAAGATGAGATGAGCAAAAATAGATTTTGTATGCATTAAGTGAATGTGTTAAAGCTTTTTGAAAAAGCTTTTTTTTGCTAGCTTTCAGTTTCATATATCATTTCTCGCCATAAAGGTGAGACATCTGTATAAATTTATTATCTGTGCTACTAGGTTGTTGCGTCTGAATGATATTGAACAAGGGAACTAGACATTTGTATTTCATCAGTTGATCAAATGATAAACCGTAAATTTGTTTCGAAAAACTTGATATGTGGTCGAAGCTTTGAAGCCCAAAAATGTATCTTGCAATGTTGTTAAAGGCAACATTAAGCTTTCGCTTACTCACCGAATCACAATTCTAAAAAATTTAACATCCGTATATTAAAATTGGTACTACCAATTCCTACCTACTACCAATTTCCAACCGTGGCATTGATGTGAGTATCCCATGTTAATCTGTTGTTAAATAGAATACCTAGGTTATTAGCGGATGAAACGTAATCAAGAGGTGATCCGTCAAGGTACAATTTGGGAAAGTATTCTAAATCCAAAGGTTTCCTGGAAAGAATCAAACACTTTGACTTTTTTGGGTTGAGCCAGAGGCCGTTTCGTGCGGACCAATTTAAAATATTTTCAAGATCTGTGTTTAAATTGTACGCACAATAATCGATAAGCCCTAGTGGACAATTTCTTTGAAGTTGGACATCATCAGCATACATCTGAACGGAAGTACTTGTAATTAAAGACGGAAGTTCGTTAATATATCAGGAGAAAAGGACAGGTCCTAGTATCGAGCCTAGGAACTCCCCTAGTGATTGAGAGAAAGCTAGATTGACGATTTCCGGCTACTATTGCCTGTTTGCGATCACAAAGATATGACGAAATTAAACGAACAGCTGATGGCGAGAAACCAAACAGCATCGATAGTTTGTGGTAGAGATTTTCATGATGCACAGTGTCAAAGGCTTTCGAAAAATCAAGAAGAACCATAAACGTCACTTTATCATCATTCATAGCACGTCTAACTTCTTCCGAAATACCTATGACGGCAGTGGTATACAGCTATATTTTTGTCGAAAGCCAAACTGCTTCTCTGATAGGAGGTTCTTTGCTTGTAAATAAAAATTTATTTGTTTTTGGACAATTCTTCCGAAAACTTTTGAAAGAAATGGTAGCCGGAGATAGGCCGAAAGTCATTGGTACTTCCAGTTTTTGGAATCAGGACGATTTTTGAGAGCTTCCAAAGATTTGGATACGAACTAGTCATAAAGGTAGAATTAAAGATGTGCGTGATATGAGGGAGAATAATGGGTAAGATGACTCTTTAGAATTAAGGTATTGATACCATCAATACCAATAGCGTTGGACTTAATTGATAAAAAGCTTTCTACGACTGCAGTACTTTCAACACAGGTAGGTAAACCCAAACATCTCAGAAGGAGTTAGAGAAAGCGTTTCTGTTACGGTTGGTATTTCAGTGATAGTAGGTAAAGGAAGTGTGACAAAGTTTCTGTTGATTGACTCAGTGTCATTTTAATCAATATGGGGTCTACTTTTGTTACCTAAACCAAGAGCTTTTAAGTTATTCCAAAGCTTGCGACCATTTATTTTTGGGTTTAACTTACATTTATAAAAAGCAAACTTAGCCATTTTTATTTTGCTTACACATTTGTTACGTAATCTACGATATATTTCGTGGTGATCTTCTAATCCGTACCGTTTCCAATCTTGATATGCTTGATCACGCAGGAAGATTAATTGTCTTATTTCATTAGAGAACCATGTACGCTCACCCGATTTTATTGTTTTTTTTTTTACGCAAGGGAACATAACTGTTAAATAAGAATATAATTGTTTCATTAACAAATTCAACTTGTTCATTCGGTGATAATGATAAGAGCAAATAAATTTGTTCCCATCGTATACTTCGAGCAACTCGTTCTAAGCTTACAAAGTCTATGTTTCTTAAATCACGTTATTCATAAGAGGTTGAGGCACTTGAGTTTAAAGTTAAAGGTCAGAAAAATAAGGTCATGTTTGGAAAAACCACTAGCTGACAGTTGGTCGTACAATAGAACATTAGATAAATCATTAAGGAAGTAAACATCAAGAAGTGAAGTCGATTCTCGACCAAAATGCGTATGTTTAAAACTATGTATTGTTCAATTTTCTTTCGCTTTTTATTTTGGAATGTGTCTTTTACTGGTCTTTAATCATAACTTTTGGTATGTTCGCTGTACATCAGCCTATTTCAGATTTTGCTTCAATTGAATCCAAGTAAAAGATTTATATACGTTGTATTGATGTTCATACCTTTGCAGGCACTGGATGCAATTATGATAAATGTTACGAACATGCCCCATAAAATAATTTCTATTGATTTGACTATTCTATACAAGTTTTGTTTATTCATTTTTTATGGTCAAAGGAATAAAATCATTTTCTAAACGGTAAGTGTATTTGTTTTTTAAATCCTTAAACACTCCCAGACATCATACCGATCGTATGTATGTGACATTAAAAATCGAAAAGTTCTGATTTTTACTCACACCACTTACGGTTTCTCATACAAAAAATGTTGGGTACACCAGCCCACAGACGGCACACATCTCCGCAAGCATAGACTGATGTGCACACAAGTGTGCGTGCTGTGTGTGGGCCGTTTAAGAATGCGTTTGCTCGTTAATTTGAGCCATTGTATATAAATTTAACAGGTATAAAGTATAATCGAAATGGAATTCGACTGAACTGGTTACAAGCAGAGATAACCATTTTTTTTACATAAGTTTGTATTCTGTGTTCTCTGCTTGGTTTGACAGAAGATCTATCAAACCAAGCAGAAAACCAATCTTGATAGTACTCACCAAATATATACACAAAGATTTGAGCTTATTGCTTCTATTACACGCCTATACTTTCAACGTTCGTCAATTTGAGCTTGAAGAAGTGAAATGCGGGATTACAACTGGCATGGCATTACGGGACTGTCCCGGAGAACGCAGGACGGTTGGCAACCTTATGCGTGAAACAGATTAAACCAGCAACACCAACGCCGCCGTCAACAGCAAACAGCACGCTGGCCAGCAAATATTTTCCAAACACTTTACCAGCGACGTTAAGAATAATAACCAATCAATGGCAGTCATTTCATGTTTTTTTCTTTATTTTTTGTTATTAGGCGCCTCTGATTTTCGTACATGGAAAGTTGTCAGCAATGGATCAGCAACAGCAAATTCAGGACTTTGACCAAACGACGCTGTTGACGTTGCTGGTGCTGGTTTAATCTGTGTCGAATGATTAAAATACATCGGCTCTAAAACAATGACCGCCGCTGTTGCTGGCGCTGTTGCTGGTTCAATCTGTTTCTCGCTTTAATTATTCCCTTCCAAAAACACCGAAAAAATAAACCGATGTCCTCTCCCACTCCCACTTCCAGATTTATTTTTGGAATGAAAATGAAAACACACCTTTTTCTCTTCAAAAAGGACATAGTAGGTATCTGTTTCTCAAACTCTGATCTGACCAATTTTGATTCACAGAATTTTACTATGTTTATTCATTTTTCTTCCATGAAATGCCCTTATCGATATTTGTGTATTTCAGCTTTAAAAAGTAGGAAAGACAAAAATTTCAAACTTCGTTTTTGTATGAATATATAAACATTTTGGATCTTACTTTTTTCAAATAAAATTCATAAAATACACTTGTTAAAAAAATTATTGAAATAATCTTGACATAGATAATAATTGGTTATTTCTCAGTCTACAGTTAAAAAAAAAATAATGGTGAACTTAAAACAAAATTTATAGATACAGCAACATAGAGAAAATAAGCAGAAGTGCGTAAAACATAACATTTAATACATTCATTTTGATGTGAAGATTAAATATGTGAGTATGAAAAAATTTGCATTAACTTTTCAAAGTGAACATTTCGTTGCATTGCCTTTGGCGTAGGGTGGTATTATGTTCACTGCATCATACACCATGTCATCTCATCTTATCTATCATCGTGTCAACAGATGATAGGTAAGATGAGATGACATTGAGAAGTATATTCTATAGAAATCATAAGTTATTTTTTGTATTCATATACATTTTCCCTCGCTTTCGCATTTTCGTTAGTGCAGAAAAATCAAAGAAATTAGCTATTCCCAGCAAAAGCGGAAGTAAAAAAAACTTACTACAAACGCTCCATAAACTTTTGGAATTTTGTAATATTAAATTTTGATAACGTTCAAGCAAATCATCTTTAGACAATAACGTACGTTCATCGATTGCCTCTTTTTATACATTATACCTTGTATGTAAAATAACGTTAATTTGTTATAAAAATCTGAAAAAAAAATTTAAATAGGAGACAATAGGCTTACTTCACCCAAAAGCAGCAAATAACCCTTTGATGCCCTATCTTTCCTTCTGTAGGTACTAATACTAAAACTAACAAAAAATTATGAAGCTGAAGAGTTTGTTTGTTTGTTTGAAAGCTCTAATCTCAGGAATTATTGGTTCGAATGATAGGAGCCAAGGATATGTGGAAAATGTAGAAGAAATGGCACAAAATCTTTTCATCTTTGAATATTTCTGTTGTTTGTTTGAACGCGCTGAACTCAGGAACTGCTTGATCGAATGGAAAAAACTATGTTTTTTTGAGTTGAATATGCCATTTGTCGAGAAATTCTTTAAGTTCAATAACATTACGCTACGATACATTAGTGAAAAATGTTGTAAAAACCAGCAAATCATAATTATCTGTGATGCACTGACTTTTCAGTGTTTGCCATTGCCAGGTTTATGTGAAAACCAACATTGTTTTGTTAAAAAAAGGCCTACTGTGATGAATCTACTTTATTTAGCAACATATTCTATTGCTGCATTACAAAAAAAAAATAGAACAAGTTGACTGTATATTAACCGACTTTTCTAAAACCTACAAATTCTTCTGAGCAAATTAACATTGATTTGTATAAGTGGCCCCACAACCTGTTAGAGTTACGTTAAGTGGAAAGAACAAAAAGATTTTCAGAAAAAATATTCATATATATTCAGAAAGTATTCGACCTGCAAAACGGTTAAATAATGAACAATGAAAAATTAAATACTTCTTTCGTCAACCGCTTATATCGGTACACAGTTCAAAAGCAACGGATATCAACAGTTTTCTGAATCAAGCAATATTACACCTCTCAGCCCCAACAAAACGGCGAAGTAGAGAGACAAAATTAACTTTTCAGCGATTGTTAAGCTTGCCAGTCTTGGCAAACGAACTTGACAGGGACGTCTTAGAGACGTTTATTTCCGGACACTCTTGAAGTGCCAAGGCCTAAGTGGCTTACTCTCATCAACAATTCTCTGGGTGTGTGTTAAAAATTGAGGGGACTTACAATTTAAAGCCGATTCCGAATTTGCCGTTCGGAGAAGCACTTTTTCATGACAGATTGATACTCCTGAAAGTTTTATCAAGTAGCACCCTGATATGCTTTAATAATTTAATTTTTTTTAAATCAAAATGCAGAGTAGCCACCATATTTTTGGCCAAAAACCAAATCTTTCAATTTTCTCAAAAACGAGTCCTACGATTTTCTTTTAACATTGATGATGTAAACAAAAAATATTTTTGTGTTGCTCCAAAACGGTACCTCCCATAGACGGTTTTTTTGTTATAAGATTTTCTCAAAAAATAAAAGTCCGATCAGCATATTTATTTTTTCTAATAATATTTTGTTTTAAAAAATTTCAAACATGCTTTTGTACTTAAAAAAAATGTTAACCCTTTTCCCAAAATTCTGTATCTCAAAAACGGATCAATATTAAAACTCGAGAAATCTACTTATAAAATGTATATTTATATATTCTTGAATACTGAATACCCAAATTAATTTTAAGATATTATCGAAAAATTGTATATATAAAAAATTAATTTGAAAAAAACCGCTCCTAAGATTTTATTTTTCAATTTGAAGAATCAAAAATTTTTAAGAAATCATGTGACATCAATTTTTTTTTCAAATTTAATCTATTTTTGAGGTATATATTTCAATTTAAATGTTTATTTATAAATCAAGGAGCAAATTCTTACAACCCAGACGTGCGCATTTTTGTTAAAATCTATTTGCCACTGTAACTAACACTTTCAAAAGTTGACTTATTCCAGAGATATATTGATCTGAATAACTATGAACGTTAATTTAAAAAACAGCGTATTCTTAAGGCTCTTTTGAATCAAAACAACTCTTTTCCACTCTAAATTTTAGCAGAAACATGATAACGATGTTTATTTTTTATGTACAACGCAATAAAAAACCTTTCCATTTGAATATTTATTCAGCAGATAAAATGGATTCACCTATCAACAGGCCAAACATTACAAACATTACAACCAATGAAACAGCGCATTCACAAAGTATTCTCAGTGGTCTGGAGAGTACATATTCTATTAAATACAATTTTGGGAAAAAATTGGCTGTTCGCGTTCAAATGCTTGATGGATCTATTTCAATGTTTCAAGTTCAGGTAAGTCGTGCTTGACTAAAAATTAAAATTCTTTTTGTATTATCAAACCGATATAAATATTAAAGCCATTTTTAAATCATACAATGACGGTTTAACACATAATTAAATGGATAAATAAAGCACATAGAATATATGAAAAAGCTGTGAAAGATATGTTAATCTAAATAATACAATCAGTTGCCAGCACAGTATGTAAATTGTCAAATTAAATTTGTATGACAATTGTTACATAAAACGTCGTAAAATGGACCTGACGACTGCGCAAATACTTCAACCTAAGAGAGTTCATAACTGAGATTTTATAAACAGAATAATGTGCACATCACATATTGATCTTGTAACCACAAAATTTACACAAAGTTATGATAATAATATTTAACTACTGAACAATTTTTTAATGTTTGGAAAAAAATAGTTAATGCCTTTCAATAAAATCATTATCTAAATGATTTTATTGAAAGGCATGAAAAAAAAAATATACAAAAATCAAACGGCATTTTGTTTCAAATTACAAATTGACATATTTACTACTGTGACCACAATTTTTTATTAATTTTTGATTTTATATTTTCATCAGAATCCTAAAACGTAAAGCATCCTTTCCGAATATCCAAAAATTCCAAACTTTCAGCGGTTTTTCCACGACAATAAATCACAAAAGTTTTTTCCATAAAATTTTTTTTTTAGTTTGAGTCCACTTTCAGTCATCGTGGTTATATAAAAATGTATGAACCCTACCATGGCGTCTTCTTTAAAAAATTGGTGAAACTTATCAATATTCTAAAATGGTATATTACTTTTGCAAAACTTGCATACTTTTTCATAACAACAACCGATTTTCATGAAAAAGTTTTATTCAGAGAAATCACTTCACTTCAAAGATAAATAGAATAGAACTTTGCACGCTCTGTTTCAAATGTTATTTTATTCCATTAATGTTATTAATTAATTTGAAGTGTGTTTTTGAATTCGTGCACAAATTTTTAAAAACCCTTGAACTTTCATCATTTTTACCATGCCATTGCCGTATGCCCCTTTGGAATAGCAAACATGCACATACTGTACGTAGAATGCCAGTGCAATGCTAAGTCAAATGTACCGAGAAATGTACCCAAATTCTGGAAGATACCCTGATTATCGTGCTTGTATAAATGTGCATCAAGCTTTTTCGGAAGTGCGTGCATTCTTAAAAAGAAGTGCTTGAAGACCAAGAGCAGATGGTATTGAAAAAGTAGTTCCAGAAATTGAAATCGATTCAACAACATCGTATATTGATGCAGATGCCAAACAGTTCGAACATTTACTGCTAAGAAAATACATAAAATATGTTTGTACTTCTAAATGGCGTTTATGCATTCTTTCTTTTTTATAATTTTTGTTTTGTATGAACATTTGGACAATTTAAATAAAGAAACACAAAATATTTGGGCCCAAATAAATCGTGCTTCATTCTGAAGTCTCATAGGAAAGTTATTTATCTGAATAGAAAAAAAATTGAAAATCGGTTGTTGTTACAAAAAAGTATGCATTACTTGTTTTTTGGCAAGTGTAGCCAAAGTGTTATATGATTTTAGAATCTTGATAAGCTGCGTAATTTTTTTTTTTTCTAAGGCCGTGTGCGAATTGGGTTAAAAATGGGTTAAAACTTGACGTTTGATTAAATTTTGACACTTCGTATTGAATAAATTGTGTTAAAAATTAGACTAGCTGCGGAGCAGGTTAAAATATGACAGTAGTGGTTAAAAATTCATCCATTTTTAACCACAATTCATCCAATTCGCACACGGCCTAAGACGCCATGGTAGTGTCCATAAATTTGTTTATAACCACAATGACTGAAAGTGGACTGCACCTTAAAAAAAATTAGTGTGGAAACAAATTCTTTGATTGTCGTGGAAAAACCGCTGGATGTTTGGAGTTCTTGGATATTCGGAAAGGATGCTTTACGTTTTTATAAAATCAAAAATTAATGGAGAATTGTGGTAACAGTAGTAAAAAATGTACCTAAAGAGAGATTTTTTGGAGACTTCACATAATTTGTTGTAATTTGAAATAAAATTGTGTTTATTTATTTTTATTTATATTTTTTTCATGGAGTCATGGTTCCAGCTTATCGTTGAATTTTGGGACTTCCTGTATATTATTTTAAATTAAATATATAAATAAGTAAAAAAGTAAATAAATAAATAAATAGATAAATTAATTATTTATTTAATAAATATTTAACTACACTAAATTAGCTTATAAGATTTGAAATCAGAATGTTATCTGACAATGAACACCTTTGACGTTGTATGTCAAGTTGAGCTTTGCCTTGAACTCAGGGCTGCCGTTTCAATTTTTCACAGAGGAGTATTTTCAAGTTCTAGAGGGGAGTATTTTGCTATTGAAGGGAGTACACAAACAAACATTTTTTAACAGTGACACTTTTTTATTAGGTAGAAGAAAAAAAATCTAGTTTGACAGCTTTGAATTTAACTTGTGAATGCAAATTTTCACTATTGAAAATTCACCAACGGCTTTCTGTCGAAATGCGAAGTCGATGACCACAAATTTATTCGTATTTCTCACCCTAGTAGACCGGCGGGGGTTGAATTGTGTAAACTGATTTTTGATAGTTGGCAGTCAAATTCAAAAGAAGAGATAATTGAGTATCAACTATCAACTATCAGCTTACATTATTCCAATCCGGCAATAACAAGTCGAGTCCAAAAATTTGAGTCGGTATATTCGTTCTTTAATGTTGCCTTTCGAAGTGCCGATATGGCTGCTGTTCAGGCGTCCGTAGCAAATGATCCAAATCAGTCAATTCCATGGCGTTCTGAATGGCCAGCGTTATCGCATTATGATAACCGATTACTTTTGGCTCAGATTTGAATTTATATGGACTTTGGCCACAAGTAGTTTCAACAAGCCACAAAGCACACCTCACAATCCCATTATTGAAGAATAGGTTTGATGGGCGAGTTATCTCAAAAATGGGAGTCTATTGCTCGGCTTGTTCCTGTGATTTAACACCACTAGACTAGTTGTAAAAGTAAAGTTCTGATTAAGTTAACCAGCACTTAAATTAGCTGCCAGTTAAATCCTCCTGTTAATGAGTTTTACGTTTCACATTCATCCTTCTAATAAATTTGTGTTTTGGGTAACTAATCGCCAGTTATTCCAAAAACGA
>CAKKXW010000005.1:55461123-55471683 GCA_920937365.1 Sphaerophoria rueppellii
TGCGCTTGACCTTGTAGACCCACCTGTTGCTTTCCGTCCAGCTGGTAGTTCGCACAGCTCCCAAGTGTTATTGGAAATCAACGATTCATATACACTCCTCATTGCTGCCTTCCGTTCTTCATTATCTTCGCAGTCCTTAGCTTCTTAAATGATTTGGGTTCACATCCATCATTCATAGCAGCTGCAAACATAGCATGTAAACTTAAAGCATCACGAGTATTTGCAGGTTGTGATATTATGCTTTCACTAAGTTCGGTTGCTATAGTACATGGAACAACTGACACCTCACTGAGAGCAACGTCAAAATCAGCTTCGTTAACTGAAGTGTAGGATGAATTCAAACTCTCCACAGCCTCACTGAATTCATGATTTGGGAAACTGTTTTCAACTGTGGTGTTGCTTTTGTCCACGCACCCAGCAGCCTCACTCGAATTCCCGCCAATTTCCTCACTCAAAACAACACCAGACATACTCGAATCACCGACACCCGATTCATTTCTGGTACAAATGGGAGGTTCATCGTCTATATCACTAAGATTTTCATCAGATTCACTGTCTTCGCTTGAATCGCTCTCATAATCAACGCTTAGACACGTACCATCCTCAGTAGGAGCCTTATTTTATTATTGAGATTTCAATTTATATATCAGAAATAAATACTATGCATACTATGAACAATATTAAGAACTGAGTGATACAGCTGAGTGAAACACTTAATACATATTATTTCAACAATATGTCTTGTCTTCCTATAAGAACAAGGAATGATTTTAAAAGAGATATAACCTAAATTGTTAATAATAAATGTTTTATATTAAGACAAGTGTCTGCGATACTTGTTCCAGTATTGTTGTTTGACCTTACATGTGTTTAACTGACTTACGTCATCCAATTTTTGTTTAAGCTTTAAACAATGCTATTAATGCTATTTAATGTAATTTGTTAACAACAAAATCCCAAACATTTCTCCCAAACATCATGCATGTCTATCTTCAATTTTTTCATAAATAAAAATTTTAACAAAAAAATAACGAAACAAAATTTCAGAAAAGCAAAAGTAGGGGTATTCACGTAAACGCGGAAAACCCATAGAAACCGTAGAAACCGTAGAATTTTCTATCGGTAGAAATGAGCTGTCAAAATTTGTATGGGAAAAATTTTCTGCAAATCGTAGAATTTTATCTCACAAATTTGAAGCGGAAACTGCAGAAAAAAACCTGATAATTTTATCACGTTTATTTTGACGTTCATTTCATCGCGCTCATTTCATCTTTTCTCCAACTGAACTGACATAAGCGGGAAGTTCTCGTCAAATTACACCAACAAAAAAATATCAATCAGAATCAACAAACAAATGAATGAATGAATGAATTTTGTTTTAAAACTACTTCTTGGCAACTTGAAGAGCAAAAATTAAAATGTAATTAGAATAAAAAAAAGAATCACTTTAACATAAATTATCGAATGACATGAATTGAACAAATTCACTTTGACGATTAACAAACAGCTGTTTGTTTCCCTTGTTAACGCAACTATTTTCTGATGGGTTGATCATTTAAATCCTTTGCGGAATTTTCTATTTTTCCGCAAAGTAGAAAATTATCTCGTTACGTGAATACCCTTAGTATTTTTACTTCTAAAAAATTGTAGCACAAAGCATAAACAAATCTAATAAAATTATTAACCTCAACTCAAAATCAAGAAAACAGAATTTAAAAAACAACAATTTTGCATATCATACATTCCAATACAAAATTGCACTTTCGGAATAAATTTCAAAAATAGTGCTAAATCCCGCAAACAAAATAGTACTATCTTCTTTTCCAAAACGTAGTAAATCTAGCAAGTAAAAAATTTGCGGTTTTATGACATGCGGTCACTTATTTTGCGGTCTGGCGGCATGCACTGTCTAAGTTACCATAGGCATAAGGTAACATTTCACATATGCATTTAATTTTGACGTTTAGGACGAGATGCATTGATGCATTCCCAGTCTTAACAAATTTTAATCCTTGAGGGGTCACCACACTACTCCCCCGCTTAATGTTTACATTAAATAGTTGAATGAACAATAATTATAATTTTTTTGGTACCATCTAGGAATCCGTTATTTCGTCTTGACTTAGTAGTGGCATGTAGCTTGTGAAGTCCTGCATGAGTAGAAACCTTGGTTGGTTAATGCGTTACGTATTGTGTTGGTGATATAGCAGAAGGGCGTTTTTGCGCTGACCATAGTTGACTATAGTCAACTATAGTTTACTATTTGTCGTTTTGCGCACCAATAGTTACAACTCGTAACCACAATTGTCGTTTTTGCGGTCAGTGTTAATGTGTCAAAATTTAACTATTTCTAACTATTCCCAACTAATCTCTAGGAGGTGAGTTGAAAGTGTTATGCCCAGTTTCATAAACAAACACTAAAAGTGCTTCTAGCAAAAATCTTTTTAAATTTTATCAGACACTTAAAACTTTTGAGTTTCACCAACTTAAAATGGGAAATTTCAGGGAATTTTTTGTCAAAATTGACGTCCTTATGAAAATTGTATGAGAAAAATGAGAAAGCGTTATTTTCAGTTTTCAAAATATTCAATGACACTTTTAAAATTTAATGATCCAAAAATGGGCATTTAGTTTTAAAGGGTGTTTAAAAGTTTGTTTATTTAACACAGCGTCTCCACTGAGCATACAGCTGCCCAACATCACAACCGCAAATCAATCCACAAACAGAACATTTTTTTTCGTTGGGCAGATTATGTCATGTCGTCTCATTGTGTAAAACGTGATGAATGACAAACACCAAACAAACTCATCACTCCATTAACATCTACATTCAAATGAAAACCTTACACGTACACGAAAAGTCAAAATTCATGCCCATGATTTGAACCACACTTATGTCATGTTCAAAAAACAAGATTCTTCGACAAGATGTCTGTGTGGACATGGATTTTTCTGCCTCCATTGAATTTTTTCAAGACATGTTCATGAACAGAGCATCGTTCATGTTCAGTGGAGCCGGCCTGTAAAAAACGCTTGGTGAAACCGAAAAATCTCATTTTACGGTTTAAAAGCTTGATGAATTTTTAAAAGTCGTTTATGAAATCGGGCATTAGTGTGTCAAAGTGATTTTTTTTCTGTTTGTTGAATTGCGTTTTAAATTGGCAATCTGGAATCTAAAAAAAGCATTCTGGTTTTAAAATCAGAAGGGAATTGTCTTCTTTTCAGAATAAGAGATCAACGAATTTAGAATGTGTTTTTTGAACTTCCAGATTGCCAATTAAAAACGCAATAAAATCGTATTCGCCAATCCCAGCCAAATAATCGGGACGGACATGTGTATAGTTCCTCGCCGGTTGGAACTCCTGATAAAACTGCTCCAGAACTGCTTGAGACAATTTCCACTTGCAGATTCAACAAATCCAAGCATAGCGGAAGTTATTTCACGAACAGCAAATGTAAATCTGTGGAAGTGTGGAAGGTGCAGAAGCAACTGAAAGATGCTCTGCATGAGAAGAAATTGACGAAGCGGCGAAGGGAGGTGACTGTGGAGAAGATTAAGAAGATCACCGGAGAGTATGACAATTTGTAGTGGAAGTTCAATGTTCATTGTTCTCTAGTCATATAAGTTCACAAGTTGCTTAGTTTTGAATTTAAATTATTGCTTTTATCTATGCTGTCGGTAATAAAAAAATGTTTATTTAGTTTCAGAAAATAAAGACCTTCTCCGTTTATTTATATAAAAACACGAACTAGATATTGAATTGATAGATTTTCAGCTAATCTGAAAGCACCAATTAGGAGATTATCAGGAGCTGGCTGGAGGGTGGTCTTCAGTTCGAATATTCCATCTGCCTTCCTTACTGTGGGTTGTTCCAAAATAAATCAATGTGTTCTTATTTCAATTGTGTAAAAACTTACCATATCAAGATCATTCTTGAATTTTCGCAATTAAATTAGAGCAACAAAAATTGTTGTCTCCTTATCCATTTCAATTATTATGTTCAAAAGCAAAGAAAAATGTAACGTCAAAACATTTTTTTTTTCTTGTTTGATAGATCAACCAAACCTAACTGAAAAAAGCAATTTTTGAACTATGACATACATAAACCATATTTTCTTCACATAAAAACTATAGGCAACTATCATCAGCGTCAAAAAACGAGGATAACAAGAGTATTGTCAGTCCATCGAAGATATCAAAGATTTGGCCAGGCTTTTATCGAAAGAACATTCGAACCCCTCATTTCTTTAAAAAAAAACAGATGGAAGCTGGACAGCATCTCCAATGGAGACATTAGAGTTACTAATGAATGTACACTTTCCAGGTTTGGCAGAAGAACCGCCCGAATCTAATCTGACTTCCAACATGCCAACATCCATAGAGTATGTTAACGCCGTTATAACTAGAGAAAATATAGTCTGGGCTATTAAAGCTTTCTCCCTATATTAATCTCCAGGCCTTGATGGAATACTGCCTATAATGCTGCAAAATCAGCTTGAATTAGTAGTACCATGGCTTGAGAGTATTTTTAAAGGTTGCTTCTTACTAAACCATGTCCCTATGTCTTGGAGACAGGCAAAAGTGGTTTTCTTACCTAAAATTGGTAAAAGAGGGCATGAATCTGCTAAAGATTATAGACCTATAAGCCTTACATCCTTTCTTCTCAAACCCTTGAGAGAATCGTAGAATCTCACATAAGGAGCAGTCTGAGTAGTTGTCTCCTATCTAAGTCACAGCATGCCTACATGAGGGGTAGATCTACAGAGACTGCACTTCATGAGGTAGTGAGAACGATAGAAAACACGATCCATTTCAAAGAATATACCTTAGCAACCTTCTTAGACGTGGAAGGAGCTTTCAATAACGTCCTAACTGAATCCATCGCAAAATCACTTGCAGATTTTGGTGTTGAGGATTACATCAAAAAGTAGATAATATCGGTGCTAAGTAACAGGAGGATTCAATCAAAGTTAGTATATTCAATGTGTACCAAATATGCCAGTAGAGGAACACCTCAAGGAGATGTACTGTCTCCACTTTTCCAAGTGTGATTAGCGAAATCACTAATATAGCTTTGAAGAAAGTAAGCACCTGGGCCGCGAGCTGTATACTAGGTGCTAACAGTAACAAAACAGAGTTGATGCTTTTCACCACCAAAATCAAAGTACTACCCTTCACTCTGCCTCGGTTAAACGGTCAACCATTAACACTGTCTTCCAGTGCCAAATATCTGGGCGTAATACTAGACACCAAATTAACCTGGAAGCTCAACATCGAAGAACGGATGAAAAAGGCGTGCGTGGCAGTATCTTGAGACTCGAAGAAATAGGCTGCTGGAAAACCAGATCCTACGGGCACTGCAACCAAATGAGCCCATCAGATATCCTCTCTATAATCACCACCGGTGGTGTTGTGGTCTTATCACAATATTGCAAAAATGCTGTCTTCAAACGATCAATCGAGATTTTCGAGGTGCGATTTTGAATTAAGGTCTTGGAGACGGTTTCAACCGATGCAAGTAGGTCATGATTTCCTTCAAACGAAGACAATGAACCGAAAATGTCTACGTTAATGTGTTGGAAACGGTGAAGTGGCGGATCATATGATGTTAGCCGTGCTTCGTTATGCTGATGTATTTACTTTTCTTAGAATTCAGCTATCTCTTTTCGCAAACATATCGTTCTCTTACAGGTCTTAATGTTGTCCCAGCTCCTGGGTGTGAGAGACTATGTAATATCTACAAAACGTTTCTTCGTAAAATGTTTGGTACAGTTGGCTGCACTCTACTCTCAGAAATGGCACAATAAATTGGACATTTCGCTTCTGGAAGAGTAAGCAATTTAATTATTAAAGAATGTGAACCGACTTTAACTAGCTCTTGTAGATCGTCGTCTTTGTCTTGTTCTGCGGTTATGTCTTCAGGACTGATAGCAGTTTTGCTGACCTCGGATATTCGCGATAGAGAATCGGCGACATGATTTTCAGCTCTCTTGATAAAATGGATGTCTGTGCTGAACAGCGCGATGAAATCCAACGGTCTGATTTGACGAGGCGACGATTTTTCCATTTTTTCTTGAAAGTATAGACCAGCGACTTTTGGTCCGTGTGTATGCTGGATTGTCAACCTTCGATAGAGTGAAGGAAATGTTTGACACCCAAGTATATGGCCAAGAGCGCACGGTCATTTTGGAACAAATTCTCAAGTGCAAAACTCCATTAACCGTTTGGAGCAAAACTGCCCCAACTTCGATGTCGGAAGCGTCCGTAGTGAGAGAAAGTGGAGCGTCGATTGCCGGGTTCGCCAAAAATTTAGCATTGGCTAAGAATCGAACAACTTCATAAACTAAAACGCACTTGAAAGCATTTATTGTTAAACACACTCACTTATCCGTTGGAAGACTTGACGCAGGTGTTGTTTATGCTCGTGTTCGTCTCTTGAAGCGATGATGGTGCCGTCGATATAAGGTAAAGCAATGCCTTCAAAATCCCTAAGCACTTCATGCATATGCCGCTGAAACGTTTGGGCTGAGTTTCGCATGGAAAATGTCATGAAAAGAAATTCGAAAAGGCCGAACGGTGTTATAACAGCCGTCTTCTTAATGTCATCTGGCTCGATTGGTATTTGGTTGTACGCTCTCTCCAAATCGATCGTAGAGAAAATTTTCATTTAAAATCGCTGAAACGTCCTTAGCAAAAGGCAGAGGATATCTATCAGGTGTTGACTTTGCATTGAGAGCGCTGTAATCGCCACATGGCCTCCACGTTCCGTTGGTTTTTCGTACAATGTGCAAGCCACTCCCCTAGTTGCTTTTTGAGAGTCGTTAGCTTTTAATTTTTCGCTATTTAATCTTCGAGCACGGGCAAATACCAGTGGGCCGTTTGTCTCGATATGATGTGTAGTGGCCAGACCTTTTGTTGATGTTCGGGCGTTAAATTATGTGAGGTGCTTGAATTGTCCTAAAAGCTCTGCAAAGGGATTGTTGATTTTATATGTTGTTATGCTCACTTTATTTTAGTTGTTGCAGCTCTTGACGTGACATTTGTGGTGCTGTCCATGATTTGGTTGCGTTTTAAGTCGATGAGGAGTCTGAGTCCGAAATGACTTATAAAATCAACTCCGATGATCGGCCTGGAAACATCTGCTATAACGAAAGTCCAAGTGAAAGCGCGACGACGTCCCAGATCAATAGTCAAATTTTTTCTTCTAAATGTTTAAATTTCCCTTCCATTTGCTGCAAATAAACTAGAATTAGATGGTGGTGAAAAACGATCATTCGATGATTTGTCGTGAACTTATGGGTCAGTGTGTTCACTTCCATTGTTGCTGACCAATACTATAATTCAGTTTTTTTTTTTATCCCGTTTGCTTGAATTCACAAGGTTCACGACAGTTTCTAGCCTCTTTTCCGAATCGTTTGTGAAACCATTACAGGCAATCCCTGGAGTTTGACCGATGGCGGCGATGAGATTAAAAATTTCGACTGTGACTGCAGCTTCGATGAATTAACCTTCCCCTCGTACGCTTGACTAGTTCGTTTAGTTGACATGTGATTTGATTAATTTTTTGCTGCAGATGTGAATCCGAACGAGCTGTATTCTCGTTGTTAGACCTAACTATGCTCTTCTTGTCGAATGACGATTGGTGTTGATTTATTGCCAAGCAGTTTCTAAATTCACCTACCTCCATAACCTTGTCAGCAAGCTAGTTGATTCAATTCATCGTTGGAGGCTTGTAAAATAGCTCGCACTTCAGATGGAAGTCTTTGAAGCCAAAGTGATTTCAGAAACTCACCACTAATCTGCGTTCCATCTAAACACGAAGTTAGTTGAGGAATTGTGACGGACGTTTATCACCCAAGTCTACCTCAGAAAGTATTTTCTTGATTTTCTTTTTCTTGAAAGAACAGCATCGGAGATTTGAGTGAGAAACTTTGAATCAATTGTGCTAACCACGGTGTTGAAATTTTAGATCGCATTTTATTTGTCCAATATTGAATCGCGCCTCAATCTCAGGAAACCATATTTCAGGTTTCTCATGCCGAAAAGGTTATCTTTGAAATAGTTTCAGTTTCCCTGTTATTGGTTTGATCATTCGACCCCTTATTCCCATTGACTTGCTGTTGTCGCTGTTGTTTTGTGTCGCTTGCACGATCATCCGATTGCTCTGTATCGTCTTTTAACTCGCTACCCGGCATGTTGAATTAGCTCTAACAGTCAATCTCTTACCAGGTTGATTAATTTATCAGAAATTGGTATGATAAAAAATGTACCCAGATACAACTCTATTTATTTTCCGGGTCACCAATTGAGGTGTATGTGTATAGCTTAGTCGTTAAGATTAATTTAGTTCTTAGCAATATTTTATTAATAACCTTAATTTCCTAAATTCTGTTTTAGTTTAATAAATTGAAAGGTAATTATAGAGATCCTGATTCGTGGACGAACCTTAAACAAGAAGTGCTAATGTTACAATTTTTAGTTTCTAAGTTAACATAGAAATATAGTTACATTTCACATAATATGCATTTCATTTTACCGTTTGGGACGAGATGTGTTCCCAGTCTTTGCAAAATTTAATCTTTCAGGGGTCCTCACAGTTTTTAAAACAATCTTTTTCTTTGTTAATGTTAAACAGGTGCTCGCATATTGGTGTGGTGCAAAACGACTACAGTTCTTTAAAATGAGAACATCTTGCATCTGTTAGGGGATGTCAAAATTTTATAATGTTAGGCCGTATGTAAATTGCATTAAAATGTGTCTTGACATGTCTTTTTTCATGAATGATAGAGAAGTTTGCTTCTGTTCTTCTCCGTTTTATAAGTTCTATGTAATAACTAATTAATAATGGCATTGACATATCAAGAGATCAAAATAAAATACTTTAAGTTCATCATATTTTAAAATCGAAAAACGAAATAATTGTTCTTCCTTTTGAGAATGATAACAGATACCATCTGTGAAAACATGTTTTGCAGTGTTACCACACAGAAAAAAAACAATCATCCAAAAAGGGAAATTTTTGTTAGAAGATTTTCTTACTGTTGCTTCAAAATATCATATAACCACTGCAGAATCTAGTGATTTTTCATGAAATTTGTTGCTTAAACTTTGATTCTGTACACAAAATTATTTTACCTAGAAGAATAAAAATATTTTTTGTTTAGGGAAATCATGAAGGCAATTTCTTAGTATTACGCAGAAATGCTGGTAAAAAATCCCTTTTAACGCAATTCACACAGCAAATGCCTAAATTTGGTCCCATTTTTAACCAAACGTAAAGTTTTAATCCTACTCAGGCCCAAAGTTTTTATTTCATCTTTCACGGACACTGCCTCTTGCGAAGAGCTGACAAAACTTCCAAGAGTATCATCTGTCATGAAAAAGTGCTTCTCAACTTTGCCGTTCGGAATCGGCGTAAAATTGTAGGTCCCCTCAATTCTTCACACGCACCTAGAGAATTGTTGAATGAGAGTAAGCCACTTAGGCCTTGGCTCTTCAAGAGCTGTTGCGCCACTCTATTTATTTATTTTAAAGTTTTAATACACATTTTAACGCAATTCACACACGGCCTTATAATGGTTCACTAATGTTGTGTCAAACAGCTAGAGCTTTAAGAAATTAAATATAAGGAAACAAAATAATAATACTTAATATTGTGATCAAAAGTTGTATTAAAAAATTCATATTTTCTAAATTTTGACTTTGCAAATGATTTTTTTCAAAAACTTCATTCGATCAACTATGTTTAAATATTGTATTAAAGAATGGACTTTTGTTTATCTGTAAGTATTGCCGTTATTTTTTATTATTTTTTTCATTTTAAAGTTTCCCTCCCGCATAAACGGAGGAGTCCCATTCGATTTTTTCTTGCTTCGACCTAACCTACAGCTATACGGTCTAGTTTTTTCTCACAACATTCGTGAATTACCCTGTGTACTGCTACTGTTATTGCCAATTAGCACAGACACTAAATTAATACAAATGTCTCACCCTTATGACGAGAAATGATATATAATATCTATAATATATATAATGAAATATAAAGAAAAAAGCTTCTTGTCTGTTAAGGCTTGTCCCTTAACGGACAAACAATTATTCATTTTTTCTGCAGGGATGAGACATCTGTATAAGTTTATTATCTGTGCTAATGATAGATAGATAGATAGATAATTTGGATTTTATTGAGTTAACATTTGAATTTAACAATAGTAACATATTAACATATACAAAAATCATTATGACATGGCATTTGCCGTCTCCCAGATTGACAACTATAATATATTTAATTCATTATGAAGTTATAACAGTTTACAATTATGTATGTGATTCAAATAATTATATGACAACCATTTAATTTTAAAAATTCAAATAAGAGACAGTTATAACAATTTAAGTTTACAATTGAGTTATTTTAGGTTTAATAGATAGATAGATAGATAGTAATCGTGTCTATTATTTGAATATGTCTACAGAGTAGGGACGTCTTTTTTACTTATTAACAAACAGGCAATTCCCTGTTCGGAATTGTCTGTTCTTCGAAAAAAGAAATATAAAGTAAT
>CAKKXW010000005.1:55476758-55502295 GCA_920937365.1 Sphaerophoria rueppellii
ACAGACATTGTCGCTTTTGCGGTTGAGTGCCATACACTCTTTTATTGTTGTTCATGGGGGTGTTGTTGTTGTTGTTAGTATTTGGCGGGGTTCTTTGTATCCCATTCATTTTACAAGCTTAAATATACTTTTAAAATAATCAGATGATAGCTCACCTCTTGGCAAACGATTAATTGGGGTTTTATTTGAATTTTTCACAATTTTTTATGTAATAAATAGTACTTTTTTTATTATTTTCTTAACTATTTTTCCACAATTTCACAGAACTTCTTATAAATGTCAACCAAACTTTTTCGAACCAGCGTTGCCAATCCATAGTTATGTTATAACTTCATAATGAATTAAATATATTATAGTTGTCAATCTGGCAGACGGCAAATGCCATGTCATAATGATTTTTGTATATGTTAATATGTTACTATTGTTAAATTCAAATGTTAACTCAATAAAATCCAAATTATCTATCTATCTATCTATCTATCTTATCTGTGCTATTTAGCAGCTAGCCGGTATTGATTACCTCTTCTCTGTTTTAATGTGCACAATTCTGAGAAGGAATCTTCTGTCATGAGCGATCAAATTGATTAGGCAATTAGATAAATAAAAAAATTTAGACACTTTTTCTAGAACTCAAATGAAAGACAAATTTAACGCCTATTGAATGTAAATTATAGGTACCTTTTTTGCCTTCAAATAAAACGTGATTTGGCAACGGGAAGCTTTCAATGCAATAACAACACTGCAGCTTTGATGGCTAGCTTTATAGTCCAAGCATCGTGTGGTGATTTTGTACCTGAAGATTATCCTGACCACACATATTTAACCTCACATAGATTTGTTCCGCATCAAGACTCTGTTATGCAAACAAAAATCATGGAGAATCACAAAAAGCACAGGTAAGACGCCATTCTTCCTTGTATCGTACAACCCTATGTTTGTATCAGTATTGATCTTATTATTTTTATTGTAAGGTAAAATATAAGAAACACCTTATTGATCACAAGCAAATAAAAATATAATTTTAAAATCAAACAAAACAAGAAATAAAACCATTACAATTTTTGGACCTATAATTTTTTTTTCTTGTTTTTTGTTTTTTCTTATAACAATTGAATGCATTGCAAAAACAGCATTTTAATCAACAGGATTGTTTTTTAAACTATTGGAACACAGTTTCAATTAAATATTTCATAGTAGCTAGTAGTAGATAAATTAGTTTCTGAGTGATTTGAATAAAATGAATTTGTGTTTTATTTGAAAATTGAATAAGTTTTAATTGTCGGACCAAGCCATTACATTGGTGGCAGAATAGGGAATTAAAACTTATTGAGAATAAAACAGTGAACAATGAATAATCTATTTAGTGTGAAATAGAAAAGCTTTAACAATGAGTAAAGTTTTGAAAGATTTAACTGTCCCTCAGCTAAAGGCCGAACTAAGCAAACGAGCCCTAAGTGTGACAGGAGTAAAAACTGAACTCGTTAAACGGCTGCAGGAATATCTGGAGCCGCAAAACGAACAATACATTTGCTTTCGAATTTAAAGCAAAAGTGGAAGAGGTAAATGCTAATGACGCCCTATCTAACATGATGTCTCGTCTTCTAGCAAAGTTTGAAGAGAATAGAAAGGAGCAGAAGAGCGAGCAAGACAATGTTCTGAAACAACTAGAAGCTCAAAGAAATGATGTTCGGGAGCGGTTTGACGAACACAAAAATCTTCTAAAAGGAAGGTTTGCGGATTTCGAAGAGAAAATCAATACTCTCGACGAGCGCCTAGAAAAACAAAATGCACGTTTCGAGAAAATGGACAAATCGAAACCATCACAAACGAATTGGAAAAATTCCAAAGGTGAAAGCTCGAGAACCTTCTGGTGAGTGCTCAAGGAAGAGTAAAGTGCATCCTCCAAGCTTTGATGGTCTGATTCCACAAGAAACAATTTGAAGCAGCAGCGTTAACGAACGGCTGGGACGATGACGAAAAATACATTGCTCTTACGCTTGCTTTAAGAAGATCACCTGCTGAACTGCTACAAACCATCCCAACAGAGAAGAGTGGTGACTTCAAAGTTCTGGTACACGCAATCGAACAGCGGTTTGGAGATAGTCACATGACAGAAGTCTTCCGAGTTCAGCTAAACAATAGAGCACAGAAATGAGAGGTGAACTTCTGCAGCAGCTATATGCAGATATCGAGCGATTGGTTCACCTGGCATACCCAACAGCTGGCAATGAGATAATAAGTCAAATAGCCTTTGTGAGAGCTGTGGGCGATATAAATCTCCAGAGGGCTATTCGCACTGCCGGAAAGCAAACACTACCAGAAGCATTGGCTTTCGGTCTGACAATGGAAGCCGCAGAACAAGCTTCCCAAAACGTGCATCGTGTAAGAGAATTAGAGGTCCAAGAATGCTTTTGTCAGAAGGCTACTGTAGAAAGGAGTCAGCGAGACGGACCAGCACGATGCTGGAACTGCAATAAGACTGGACATCTTCAACGACAGTGCAGATTACCGCGAAGAGGAACCACATGCCAAAACAGAAGTAATTCAACTGGTCAAAGGAACAACAACAACGTTGCTTCCGAAGCTGTTTCCCATCCGGGAAACGAATAAAACCAATTTCGAGAGAAAACCCGAGATTCATTCTAAATCTACTTCGCTTCATCTCGTGATTAGTGCAATGGAATGGAAACAAGCATATAAGTTGATAGCGTATCCTAGGTAGACGAAGTCCTTCACTACCTTGAAGTTAAATCTGTCTATGCTGACGTTTGCTCCAAGACGTCGATGGTGGTTATCTTTTCTTGTTGACAGCATTAACTTGGCATTCCCCTCATTAACCGATAAACCCTTCTTCCTGGCCTCCCTCTCAACACTCACGACCGCTCCACTGACATCACGCTGTGTTCTTCCAATTATGTCATTGAAGGATTGTGCTTCTAGTGCTGACGTTCGAGTTTTGAATAAAAACTAGACATTGCTCTATGTAGTGTCTATAGACGCTGTCATACGCGGCATTGAAATCGATGAAAGGGTGGTAGGTATCGATGTGAAGTTCCTGGGTCTTCTCTAAGATCGTAGGGTGAATATTTGATCGATGGTGGACTTTTCGGGTCTGAAGCCACACTGGTAAGGACCTATCAGGTTGTTGACGAAAGGTTTCAGACGTTCACACATCATGGCAGAAAAAAAGAAAATATACCACTGTAGTGTGTGCAGTTAAGGCCATTTCCTTTCTTGAAGATCGGGCATACGATTCTGAAGTTCCATGCGTCGGGCATGATTACCTCCTACAAAATTATGCAGATCAGCTGGTCCATGTTCCTAACGAAATCATCTCCAGCAGCTTTGAACTGTTCGGCGGCTAGCCCGTCTGTTCCAGCGGATTTGTTCGACTTATGTTAAGATATCGCTATTTTCACTTTGTCTATGTCGAGTGGGTGGAATTGTTGGCCTTCTGCACCCAAGTTTAATGGTTCTGTATTGCTGGCGGAGTTCTGCTCGTCATCGCCACTATACAACTTGGAAAAGTGGTCTTTCCATATCCTCAGCACTGACTGTGGTTGCACTACTATGTTCCCACGATGGTCTCTACCGGTCTTTGGTTCGGGGTGTATAAGCCCTCATGGTTCGTTTACAACATAGTCAATTTGGATATCATTTGATTGAGATTTTGAATCCACTAAGAAAAGTTTAAAATTATTTTATTCGTGTCACATTCTATTAGCTTATTGCTTAATTCTTTGTATAAAAACCAATTCTTAAAACTTTCCATTATGGATCAATTTTTTATTAAGAAAAATTTAAGATCACTTTTCCACAAATCTTTTGCTTTAAAAGATTGCAATAATCGTATATGAAAAAAGTAACGGATCATTTTTTTTGGAATACAAGGTAGATTAAAAAAAAATTTAACAAACTGAACATCTATGGTAATGCATTTATAAACAGCATTACCATAGATAAGGGAGATTTTGGTCGAATATAAGAAAAAATATATGATTGTTATCCAAAGATGAATCATAGCTCTTAAGCGATAAGTTTTAAGACAAAAGTGGTTTCACAATTTCAAATTTTGTATTAAATTAAATTTGTTTGACTGTTCATGTTCTTCCATATTTTCAGCCAAAAAAAATATTTACCAAAATAGAATTAGTAACGGAAAAGAAAAATTGTTTTCAATTCATGACCATTGAATAAGAAGTACAGGAAGGGGTCTTCTGAAAAAGAAGTGGAGCATTTTCTAAGTAGTGTGAGTTTCACAAACACAAACGCATTACAACAGGGCTGGTCTGCAGTTGAATGATTAATCTCAGGGGCGCCAAGCGAAATTTGATTGAATTTAAATTTCATCGATTTTGCTTCAACTTATTTTTAAAATCTCAATCCTGTTTTTTAGGATGCATGGTGTCTTAACACTAAAGGTGCACATGCACGGTTTTTAATTTTTACTTTTTGTATTTTCTAGTACATTTTCTTCATTTTTCATCCGTAATTCATCACGTAATTAAGCCTATTTTGACGTTTTTAAAAGCAAATTCTATGAACAAGCATTTAATATCATGATCAGACGTATGGCATTGCGGAAGGAAATAACATTCTTTTTCTTGCACCATCAAGTATAAAAACAGTTTCTTGTCTCCATATACAAAGATATAATTCACAATAGACAGGGATTCAAATATTGACAAGGGGAAAATATAGAAGTATTTTCTAGCTAATTGTAATACAATCAACCAATAAAAACGTTTCGAAACACGATGGAAGAACTATTCAAAACAACCGTGCACACCACGGGAACTCAACGAATTGCAGCGCCTTTCCATCACCAACAGAAATAATACACCCCTGAACTCGACTGATAACACAGGTCCCAAAAATTTACAGATGATGACAGATTGATACTCTTGTAAGTTTTGTCACTTCTTCGCAAGAGGCAGTGCCCGTGAAAGATGAAATAAGAACTATGGGCACGAGTAGGACTCGAACCCACGACGTTATGCTTAGCAGCCAACGCACATTAACAACTGAGCTACGGACACTACACCACAAACAAGTTATGTCTTTAAAAAATCACATGTTATAAACTTTTCCGCCAAATTCCCAGTGTGCGCCGCCTTGTATGCCTCTTGTTTAGCTGCATGTGCTCGTCAGGGATTTTGTTGTGGTGGCCGTGTACGCCCAGCTCTTTTTCGTCAGTGAGGCGTGAGGGCAGATTAGGCTGATGTTGGCGAATTAAGCCTTGTTGCGGATTCTCGTGATGCGCTCATTCACTGAGTTGAAATTCTTTCCTCCCGAGTCGGGTAGCTGATTTTGTTCCCGTTAGCAGTTACCGTAGTATATATATAACAGTTGTTTATTTTACGTAAGTCTGGACTATCCTATCGCAAATTTTGGATGGTAGTTATATATGCTTTATAGCAGTCAAGGTCTTCCGGTAGTTGTTCGGCTGTACGTTGTCTGTTAAGGGACCTAACATTCCAAGTGCAAAACCGAAATTCGTTGCCCTTAAATCGTTTGCATGGGTCGTCATCATTAATTCCGTCCGTATCCGAGGCTTGTTGGTGGTTTGGAACTATATTTTCGTTATGTGGCGGGGCAGTCACCCCGACGCACCACCCCAACCTGGAAGGCCAGGTCTTTAGTTTCACTCTAAATCGAAGAGCCGGCTAAACCGCTCCTTATAAGTCTGGGCTGCGAATATGTTGTAGTAGCCTTATAAGGTGTTCAGTAAGTACTTCATCCTAACTGAAACTGTAGACGCTACCGTTGATTCCATCTGCGGAGTTTTTAAGCGGCTGCCTGTAGAAAAAGAGACATGCCTTAGTGGACGCATACCTCCTCCCCTCTGTCTCTTTGCTGCCGACAACAACTTCTCATTGGGGTTGAGGTATAGGGCACCCGATGTTCACCGCGGTTAGGTGGAGAGTAGAAGTTGATAGACAGAGGTTGCTGTGGACGCTCTTGTCCCCTTGAATGCACTATGTCTTCCCTTCAAACATCTAATGTAACATGCACTAACACTTAAATGAAGGTCAACGAAAAGACACTTGTTTAAATATTTGTTAGTTAAAAATCTCATAATAACTAGGAAATCACTATCGGTCTTTTACTTAAATTATAACATATATTATGGTATTTTCTTAAACAAAACTGTGTAAAGAAACCAAAGGCTTAAATTGCGCTTATAGTTGTAACTATAAGGACATAAAGTTCTATGCACGCAGACTATAATACATATATTATGATTATTTATGTCACTTGTAAAAGCCTATTTTATAATTTGAAGTAGCGAAATCATTCTAATATAATTTTTGCATAACATTTCATATATGTATTAATTATATTTGATTCTACAAATTATACAAACTATTAATATCAATAAATTTTATTTTTTCAAGCGGACAAACTCCAGCCGAGGCTGATATGAATTTATTGGAAACTGCTAGACGATGCGAACACTATGGTATGAAGATGCACGCTGCCAAAGACATTGAAGGTGTGACCCTAAGTCTAGCTGTTGCACATATGGGTATTGCTGTTTTTCAAGGAATTACAAGAATAAATATATTTTCTTGGGCGAAAATAAGGAAAATTTCTTTCAAGCGGAAACGTTTTCTGATAAAGTTACATGCGGAGAGCAGTGTATGTATAATATTTTTTAAGGATTGAAATGATAACTTTTCTTAACTCTGTAATTCATCTTTTGTTTATAATACTCTCTAGTCTCTAGTTTTATATTAAAGTTAACACCATATCTTTTATAAACCTTACTTATCAAACCATATAGTAGTGTATGTTTTACAACTATTGATGAAGGTGATTTAATTAACGAACTCTTATATTCAAATGAGGGTAATACTTATTAGATTGTTAATTC
Organism: Sphaerophoria rueppellii; assembly: GCA_920937365.1. Taxonomy (NCBI): domain Eukaryota; kingdom Metazoa; phylum Arthropoda; class Insecta; order Diptera; family Syrphidae; genus Sphaerophoria; species Sphaerophoria rueppellii. The sequence continues at coordinate 55,483,636 of CAKKXW010000005.1, forward strand.
AATTTGGCCATATACAAGAGGAGAAGACTTACCCCCAAAAAAAATCAACGCAGTGGTCACTCCTTCGGTGAATCCGATTTATATAAAAAAAATATCTAATCTATATATTTATACATGTGTATAGAGGGCATGGCCGGATTTAGGGGAGGGCAAACGGGGCTACTGCCCTGGGCCTCCACAAAAGAGGGGCCCCCACAAAAAAATATAGTTTTTTCCTGCTAATATCTTACCTTGCTCGACCATCAACTCCACGGCTATTTTTCTCCTGGTTAAATGCTTTTTCAGACGCCTTTATTCCAGTGATCGACCAGCTATGCGTTTCTCTTACAGAAAGACTGCGGGCTTATGAAGCTGTACGTTCCAGGTTTGGATTTCTCAATCACATTGAGAAGATGCGGGCTTAAGATTTGCGAGCTGCAGCAGAGCGTTTGGTGAAAGCTTACGAAGATGATTTAGAACCTAGTCTTGGTAATGAGTTAGTTCAATTCGTGTCTATGATCGATTTATACAAGAAAGACTATGCGAAAAACCGATTTCCGGAACTTTTTTATTACAAAATTATCAGATCTAAATTCCCAAATGTTGGAATAACATTGAGGATGTATTTGGTTCTTATGGTATCGAATTGCACTGGAGAGCGCTCATTTTCAAAACTGAAAATTATAAAAAATTAGAACGACGATGGAACAAAACCGTATATCCAAGTGATTTACTTCGAGAACTGGATTTCAGTGAAATAATCAACGATTTCTCGACGAAAAAGGGTCGAAAGGTTACGTTCGGAAGTACTTAAATTTAATCTATCCTGTATTCCAATTATATTCATAATAGGTTTGTTAAATAATGGAGTAATAATATATTCTTGGTTTCAAAATAAAGTAATATTCATTAAAAAAAAACTCGACTTTAAAAACCTGACCATTTTACATATTTTAAAAATAAGTTGGGGCCTCCACTCCTTTGCTGCCCGGGGCCTCCCCATCTCTAAAGCCGGCCCTGATAGAGGGTGTCTGCGCCGGGAAGTAATATTACTTTGTTTTGCCGCCTTTTCGATAAACATTAGTCTGGACTCTGGACAGTTCATATTTGACAGTCGTCAAGATACACGTGGCAAATTTGTTACGGAAAAATATTCGATTAACCAACGCGTTTTAGTTATTAAAACGTTTTAACAAAATCAATCATCGTGCTCAGGAGTTTGGACTGCTATTATATGGAGACTCATGATTCATGAGTCTTTTTCGAATTCTCTTGTTATTTTATCCTCTAAGTCGAAAACTATTACACGATTACTCTTAATTCAAGGCTCAAATTTTGGCAACACTCTTCAATTCAGATTTCTTGAAATGAAATGAAAAACATTCTTTCTCACTATTTCAAATAGCAAGGTATACATGTGAACTTGAAGAAAGTCGAATTTAAATAAAACGAAATACAAAAATATTGAATGAGAACAAAACAAAATTCAAAAAGGAGTCGTTCACAAATTTGCTAGCGACTCACCGGGCAAATTATTTTCCTTTTCAGCTTTTCGAATTTTGTATCCCTTTTACATCAACGTTGTTCGAAAATAGTCTGAAACATTGAGTCACCGTGTAATAGCAGTCTTGGTTTACAAAGAACAACTTTGGCCCCTATTTTGAACAAGGATTTGCATTTGTTTCCATTTAAGATTCAGATTTAGTCGGTTTTTGGCAATGGAAAACCCTCATATTATTTATCATTCATTGTTTCGCTCACGATAATACCCCTAGCTTTTCATATTCGTTCCCAGATTCACATCCCTCTACTTCGGATGTGGAACTGGATCGGCAAAATATGATAAGCTCATTAAACTCTGACTTAAACAGCATTGTGCAATGGGGAATTAAAAACCGTGTAGAGTTTAATGCTTCGAAAACTTAATGCTGTCTTGTATCGTTGAAGCAAAATATACCCCCCTTGCCACTGTCCATGAGTGGCACTTGCATCAACGAGACCGAACATCTCGAGATTCTCGGTATGTGCATCACTGACCACCTTTTGTGGACCGAGCATATACGCGATGTCGCCAAAAATGCCGCAAGATGTTTGGGTTTCTTAAGACGGTGCAAAAAATGTTTCTCCCTGTCTGATCTGGCTATTATCTATAAAACCTATATACGTCCAAAGCTTGAGAACAATTCACATCTCTGGGCTGGTGCTCCAGCTACTTACTCAAGCCTCTTGGATGGAATACAAAAAAGACCTGTAAGAATGATTGGTGATAGAGAGATCATTAACTTATTCACTTCATTGGAACACCGCCGTAACGTTTCGTGTCTCTCCTTGTTTTATCGTTACTTCTACAGTAATTGCTCTAATAAAATAGCCAGTTGCATTCCTCCCCTTAAACAATTCAACCGTAATACTCGAGCTCCCAGGAATGCCCATCAGTTTACCCCCGAGCAAAACTTCGGTCGTACGCTCAAGTGTAGAGAATCATTCTTTAGGCGTACTAAGCGTCTTCCACACTCTGTCTTTCTCGACCATTGCAGTGCTCAGGAATTTAAGACCAATGTACACCGGCACCTCCTCTCCAACCCCTACCCTCTTTCCTAAAGCACTCACTGTGTCTATTTCAAGTTATTGGACCTTACCTATTTTGTGAGGATAGATGGTTTAGAACAAACAAAATGTATACTTGTCAAATCGCAAATGGTGCAAATGTTAAAAAATTATACTTTTCTCACTATACCAAAATATAAACTAAACTGATCAATATACAAGTTTTCAAATTTGCTCGACATTAACGTCAAATCGAAAACAATTTAAGATACAAATTTACATATTATTTTCCTTACACAGCGTCTCCACTGAGCATACAGCTGCCCAACATCACAACCGCAAACCAATCCACAAACAGAACATTTTTTTTCGTTGGGCAAATTATGTCATGTCGTCTCGTTTTGTAAAACGTGACGAATGACAAACACCAAACAAACTCATCACTCCATTAACATCTACATTCAAATGAAAACCTTACACTTACACGAAAAGTCAAAATTCATGCCCATGATTTGAACCACACTTATGTCATGTTCAAAAAACAAGATTCTTCGATAAGATGTCTGTGTGGACATGGATTTTTCTGCCTCCATTGGATTTTTCAAGACATGTTCATGAACAGAGCATCGTTCATGTTCAGTGGAGCCGGCCTGTTACATGGAAAAAGGCAAGACAGAAGAGGGCGAAGAAGGCAAAATATCATAAGGTTTGTTCGATGAGTGCTATGGGTCGCTCTGTGGCGCTCTGATTTTGCACTGAGCTGTTCGGTGTCACTCTTTTCGATGTGTATTCAGTGCTCACACCGGGAGTGCACTGTCTCTGGCACTGAGCTGACTGCCGAACGAACCAAGTTTTTTTTGGGGCGAGAATTTTGGGATTTGAAGCTGGTCAATTCAGCTGTTTCTGTTTAACACAGGGAAAAAAACCAAACTTCTATTCTAATGCGTTAGGTTTGAAAAAAAAAAAAAACTCAGGGCAGCGATAAGCACCCTAGTTCGCCGGGGCTGCCAAACGAACGAACCTATCGCTTTTGAATGAAATTAGATTTACCTTATTTTATTTACGAACAAAACCGTTAATAATATAAGGAATTATTTAGCTCTTTCGTGGCGCTGTAGATATGTATGTATGCATGTGCATATGTAGTTCTTTTCACCATAAATATTTGTTTTGATTTTTTTAATAGGACTGAAGGAATGTTTTGAAATTGAAAGTGAATGAAATTTTGACAGTTCGACAATGCTTTAAGTGGCCGACCCATAGAATCCGTCAGTGCGTCGGCGTTGACTCAATCAACTGACAGCACAATAGAATATACATGTTCTTATGAAACTGGTCCCCAAAGATTAAATAAGTAACAAGATGGGAAACAAGGCTGTCAAAGTGACACTTGCCTACAAGCTTCGGACCATAGTTACTGAAAAAGTATGCGTGTTTTTACCAATACTATCACAGTAAATATGGTCCTACCATCTGAAAATGCGAAAACAAACAAAAGAGAAATGTTGAAAATGCGAAAACAAACAAAATAAAACTATTAAAAATAGAAAAACTCAGCTCATCTCTTTGTTTTTGTTACTCACATGCATTCATGTAGACGAAAAGAAAAAAGTAAATGAAGGAATATGAAAATTGCGGGACCTAGGGAGTGAAACGTAAGTCAGTTTCCCATCTTGTTACATATTCAATCTTTGCTGGTCCCATAAGCAACGCATGTGACGGATACGACGGATAGAGTTGGTTAACTTTCTACTTTTTGCGTCCGTTGATCCGTTGACAACTGAATTTGACGACAATTCAATGTGTTCCCACAGCAACAAGGAAAAGCAAGCAATGAAGTATCAAAATTTTGTGCAAAAAAATAATTTCGACGCGATTTTGATATTTTAATTTAAAATTTTTTGTTCAGATTTTCTGTTTTGAGAATAATTTTTGCACCAAGCAAATGAGACTGTCAAAGTATATAACGTATTCTATGGGACGGTTCCATCCGGCAAATACGTTGGCAGCAACGTATGCATTGACGCTGACGGATTGATGGATTCTATGGGTCGGCCACTTTAGAAAAAAATTAATTGAATCATGTAGAATTTTGGGAAACATCAATACAAACAAATAAATTAAGTACATAATTACTTCTGGTAGATTTGTTAAATTGTTGGCATTTGAACGGCCGCGGTTGAAAAGAGGTATAATTTCAATGATTTTTTGGCATATTTTGGTTTCATTGTTTAAAGATGAACATATAAGCAAATAGATTAGAAAAAACAAAGCAAAAGAAATTTTACCATCAATTATTAAGAATGATAACACATTAAGTTGGCATTTAAGACAGACTGGTGGCTGCTGACATCCGTAAAACATGTTTAACATTTACAAAAATAAAAAAAAAATGAAGACAGGTCTGGTCACCCTTTATCATTCAATCATTTTGTTTAAACCACTCATTTGCAATCATTTCACAATACATATTTATAGGCTCTCACTTTATCTTTCTGAACTTATTATTATTCTTATAACACTTAAACATGTAAGCCAACGAAAATCCAATGCAACATCTCAAAACGTCTAGAATGGCAAAAGTTCCACCATTAGGTGTGAGTGTCCAATGGCCAACAAGATATCATTGGAAGCATTTATTAGAACAATAAAAGAATTACATACATACGTGGAAATCCACAATTGCTTGCTAGTGCTTTGACACTTTTGGCAGACAATTTTAGAAAAACTGAACCTGATAATCCTCGATCTACACCTGATCGAGAAATTAACGCGAGTTTGAAGTCTTCAAGTTTGTGGAGATATGTAAAAGCATTGACACTAATGACACACACGCGAGTTCAAATACAAAACGACCATTCCGTTGTTAGGTAAAATCCCAGTGGACATTGATATGTAGGATAAATAATACTATCAAAATATTTTTCCCAAAAAATTTGGTCATGGGCCAAATAATAAAAAACTTAAGATGTTAGATAAGACATTTTATCCTTTCGAAAGTTTTTTTTTTATACGCTTTTGATTCAGTCTACCTATTGCAACAAAGAACGTTCGCAACAAAATTTAGTCGGTAGAAAATACATATGAGGAACAAATTCTGTTTCTTAAGAAGAGAAGGTTTGAGATCTAAAACCTAGAATTCTACAAGTCTCTTGACAAAAACATTGGAGGGCACATACACAGAGGAAGATATGCAATTCAGATTCAATTTATCCCAAAACTATTATTTTGTTCTTTATGATCGTAAAATATGTATTCGATTATGTGGTGATCTTTTGTAAAGTCGTTTCGCCCACAAAAATATTAAAGGCCAGAGCAGTCATACTATGTGTATGTAAATTGTACCTAATGCTAATTTCTAAATCCTGCAAAAAAGCAAAAGTGTAATGCGGGTACAACGTCCCGCAGGGCAGCTAGTACATATATAATTAAATAGGTTCTTTCAAGATAGAACACTTAAACCTCGTTTGCTGATGTTGTAGGTATTTCGCGATGAATAGCTAGAGCAGCCAAACCCTTCAAATGATCCTGCAAATAAGTAAATATCTAAGGCTTGTCAACCTGTTATTAGATACCTAGACATATTTTTAATAATATCACTTCTTTGGAAATATTGTTGTTTCCCCATAGAATGTAGGTATAGAATATACATTTGACTATGCCTCTAGGAATTCTGTGAGTAGATACTAATGACAAAGTGCGTTCCTTTAACTCGTTTGGAACTGGTTTTGTTGATGGAGACATTTCACCGTCATTCACCACATTACAACAGGTATGCGCGGACTTTCCTGCTAACTAAATTCATGCCGACCAAGCGAATCTTATTTGTCTTGGCGTTATCTTTTATTCCTCATATAAAATTTTGGTGAGTGCGATGACGGGAATTTCTTGTTTGGGGGTTCCTGGGCTAAAAATAACTGCTCAAATTAGAATTTTGGGAGCTCATTTGATTTGTGAATGTGATTGATTGTACTATTTGCACAGATTTCTGTGTATAAACAATAGGGGTATTCACGTAAACGCGGAAAACCCATAGAAACTGTAGAAACCGTAGAATTTTCTATCGGTAGAAACGAGCTGTCAAAATTTGTATGGGAAAAATTTTCTGCAAATTGTAGAATTTTATCTCACAAATTTGAAGCAGAAACTGCAGAAAAAAACCTGATAAAATGTATGCCGTGTATTTAGACGTTTAATTTGGCGCTCATTTCATCTTTTCTACAACTGAACTGACATAAGCGGGAAGTTCTCGTCAAATTAAATCAACAAAAAAAAAATATCAATCAGAATCAACAAACAAATGAAAGAATGAATGAATTTTGTTTTAAAACTACTTCTTGGCATCTTGAAGAGCAAAAATTAAAATGTGCTTAGAATAAAAAAAAGAATCACTTTAACATAAATTATCGAATGACGTGAATTGAACAAATTCACTTTGACGTTTAACATACAGCTGTTTGTTATCCTTGTTTACGCAACTATTTTCTGCTGGGGTGTTCATTTAAATCTTTTGCGGAATTTTCTATCTTTCCGCAAAGTAGAAAATTATCTCGTTACGTGAATACCCTTAATATCATTTTAATATTTTGTTCAAGTATAATTCCAAGAATTGCTCAGTTTAAAGAAGCAAGAAAAAAAAATTGACTTAAGGTGAAAAAACGATGCAGAAGTGAAAAAATGTTCGAATTACAGAGATATTCGTATCAGGGAGAGTTCGACTAAGGGAATACTTTATTATGGAAAACTTAAGGGAATGATAAAATATGCTCAACCTCAAAATGATTTCAAGAAGAGTTGCAAGAGAAAATCACATATTTTTAAGAGTATTGGAGCAATACCAGAGTGATTTTCATCACTTAATCTTATGAGTACCTCAAGAATTTCACTTTTATGAATATATAATTGACTAATATTAATGAAATCAATTGGACAAGAATTAGATGAGACTGAAACATTTGTTGAATGGACCGAGAGTTTTAGAACAGAATGAAAAACGTCAGCAAAAAAATTACAAATAGTTAACGGATCATTTGAAGTTTGACCCACGTAACAAACAGAATTCGGAATTCCTGTAGAACTTTTTTTTATCGTTAACAAACTTCCAAAAACATCTACTATTTTCTTTTTTAACTTCGACTCAATACTCAATATCTACCTATTGTTTTTATAGAAATTTATTCAGAAAATTAATTTCACGATTGCATCTGATGTAGTTAGAAAGCAGAACGTTATTTTCCTTGGACTCGCGATACCGTTTAAACGCTTTGGCGCAAAATTATAGTCCGCTAATGAACAACTTTAGTGTGATACTAGCTTAAAATGACGTTTGAGTCATTACTTAAACGTCATTTTAACCTAGTATCACACTAAAGTTGTTCATTAGCGGACTATAATTTTGCGCCTTTATGTTTACGTTTGTTTAAATTTATCAGCTTTTTATTGAGCCAAACTGGCTTAAATTGAGACTTATTCAAAGTTTTTGGTGCGTTTAAATTAATTGCCTCATTCAAGAGTCCCGTTATTAAAGTATATGAATTTACAATATCAGCAATGCTTAAATTATGGAACCAATTTGAAAATAAATTAAAATCAACCAAGAGAGCGAATATAATAATAACGTCCTTTATAACATTTAATACAAAAAAGAAATTTAAAAATTTGGCTAAGCACTTTTTAACTTGCTTTTGTTTAACTTTTTCTTTAATTAAAAGTATTCAACGTGTAATAATATATGTCAATTCAGCAACATTGCAAGGTGCCGTGTAATAACGCCAAGCGTAATAAGGCCAATTTGAAGAAATTGGCCATATTTCACTTTCTTCAAGTGAAATAAGACCAACTGTTTAAAATTGGCCTTGTTTCGCTTTTCGTAAATGAAATAAGGCCAAGTTGGCCTTATTTCACTTTCAGAAGATATGATTATGTAATGTACATACGCCTGTATCTAAAAGAACACTTTTTGATAAGAAAATATTTTTTTTACAATACTTCTTCTTTTTTTTAATTAGTATTTTTGAGAAAGTTAATAAAAGAATTTAAGAAAAAAAATGTAAAAGAAAATAACATAATAAAATACAAGTGTTTATGGTAAAAAAATTTAAACAAAGTTTAAAGAGTGGCATAGCTGCATAACGATTGTGCGTGGATTATGACAAATAACACATATTTTATGCTTACACTGTGACTTAAATCGTTTTGATCCTTTTCTATTCTCTCTTAAAATGACATTTCGTCAATAAAAGTTTTATTTGTCTTTTAAGTCATCTCATTTAAGATTTAGGTGGTATAGATCTTTCCCCAAGTTCCGAAATAATGTTTGAAGAAAATTAAAAAATGAAGCCCTGAATCGATACTCCAAATTTTTCTTTCGGAAAACGATAGTGAAAAGTTAAATATTTCGCGCGAAAAAAAGTTTGCCGTAAGGATAATAATATAAGATTTAACATTTCAGCTAACATTAAATTTTTTTCAGAATTTGATCAAATAAAAATGATTAAAGATTTGGATCTTGAAACAAAAAATATAGTAGGTACAATTGCGAGCGAGCAAAGCGAGCTGAAAAAATTTTGCCCAAAAGAGAATTTGCGCGAATTTTTTTTTCCACACCCCAAATTGATTCTCTTTTGGGCAAAATTTATCAGCTCGCTTCGCTCCCAATCAGACTAAATGATCTTGAATGTTCCGAATCGGCATTATCCCCAGTGAAAAAAGATATGAGCAGCATCTGCTTTCAAAGCTCTTTAATGCAATACAAGGTATTTAGGTAGTAATTGCTCTTCCAAATTAAAAGAAGTTGCAATTTCGTGAGAAATTTTTAACTTTTCACTATCTTTCTCCAAAAAAAGAAATGCTTGCGGTATTGTTTCAACCTGTAACTTTGCAATAAAAAAATATGATTTTTTATCGAACCAATTTTACTTAAATATTCATGGAATAAAAAAGAACTGATAGGAATTGCTGAAGTAGCATGCGGGAACTACGCTTAGTTGGGACATTGTCGGATAGTTGATGTACTAAGGAAGTAATTTAGGACGACTAAAAATTGTTTACGAAAAATCAACTTCCAAGATCGTTGAACGGTTTAACTATCATACCTAGACGTTACAATGATTTCAAAGTATGTACGGTGCATAGTAAGGTTTTGTTGTTTTGAGAAAGTCAACTGTTATGTGAGAAATTTTGAAAAAGTGTTTTTGACAAAAACTTTAGTTGGCCTAATTTCACTTTCGTAAATTGAAATAAGACCGATTTGGTTTTATTTCTCAACAAAAGTTGTCCTTATTTCACTTTCTCAAAGTAAAATAGGGGCAATTTTAAAAAGTCGGTCTTATTTCACTATGGGAAAGTGAAATAAGACCAATCTCTTCAAGTCGGCCTTATTTCGCATGGCGTTACTACACGTCACCACATTGCAAATGTGTCAAAAGTATTTAATACTAATTATAACTTTTATTTATAAGATACTGTATCTCACGTAGTAGTTATATCATGATAAATAAAGGGTTTTCCAATAAGAGGTGTTAATGTGATATTCAAAGAAAAATGGCATTTTTTGAGATAAATGATCGGATGTTTATTTCATTATAAAGAAAGGTATGCCGTTAATAATGGAACACAACATCAGCCAAATGACCGGCACGACCACGCTTACAGGATCATATCCTTTTCATGAAATTTTCCATAACCAAATCGTAAAGTGGCTGCCCTATGTCGTCGATAGCCTCACCAATTCCATCTTTCAGGTCTTAAATCGACGCTGAGCTGTTGGCGTAGACCTGATCTGTTACGTGGCCTCAAAGAAAGAAGGTGTTAAATCAAAAGATCGATGGTTTCATTGCTTTTCACTATTTTTATAGTGAATTTTAATAATTTAAATACGTTGTTGAAGTGTGTATCGTTCTATTTTTATTAATGGCGTAGTTTCTACTTATCAAAAAATGACAGCTTCAAAAATGACAGCTACCGAAATAGCGGGCTATTCAAAAAACACCTCTTATTGGAAAACCCTTTATAAATAAATAAATACATACAATTAATATCAGAAATAGAAATTTAATTCCTTATTAAAATAATTGTCAAAGTTTCTCCTTACAAATAATCATACTATTCACAGGGATACTATAAAGACACGGTTGAATTTTCCTTTGATCGGCGAAATGACTGCAAAAGCTTTTGGAAAAAATGTGTTGAAACCCACGGATTTTTCCGTTGCGTATCAATCGAGAATCATAATCAGCGGAAAACCAGTGTATTGTCGAGGGGGAGTCAATTTCGGTAAATATGTTTTTATAAATTTGCAATCTGTGTTCTTTTAATAACAATTTATTTTTACAGATACAGCGGAAAAACCCAGAAACAAATAATAGAGTTTGTTAGAGAAAACTACGTGAAAAGACAACATTTTGAGAGGTTAGTCTCCAAAGAAATAGACTTTTGCTAAATACATATATAGGTACAAAACAATCTCTATAATCAAATCGAATTCAAAATTAAGCAGGTTTTTACGTATTGTATTTATGAAATTATTATATTTATACGACAAAAACGTAGAGTCTATAAGTTAAGTGAAGACGAAGAACATATGAAGAGACTCTATTCCAGTGCCCTATTGCACCAGTGGTCTATTTCACCAACTTACAAATTGTAGATTACAAGCATTTTTTTTAACAACTTTGAGGGAAATCTTTTTTTTTCTGTTTCACAAAATGTTTGTACTACAAAATTGTATTTGTTGCTTGCAACAAGAACTTCATAGAAACTTCATAATTTCAGTTTCACCAAAAGTTAATTTTCTTTGTTGCGTACAAGTACAAATTTGTCAAAATTTAAATTTTTTTGTAAGTTTATGTTTCACCAAATCAAAAAATTTAACAAATTGTTCAGTTACTGAAAAATTCTTGCAATAGAACGATCATATGTAGGTTTGCTTACAATTTGTAATTTTCGAAAGTACTTAGTTGCATTTGAAACCGTAAAATTACCTTACGTCTAGTCTAGGGCACAGCAGCACCGATGGCGATATAAGTGAATATTATAAAAGCCCAAAAAAGTATATCAACTGCGAATTAATTATGAATATCAAATTCTTTTATTTTCAACGAAAAGTCTCGGTTAAAACGTTCTCAGGCAGAGGAAAAAATAGGAAAATTGGTTACCGCTGCGAGCCACCAACTGTTTTCTTACTGTTGGCAACTTTGGTAATAATTAATTAATTAAAAGTAATAATTTTTACTTACCAAAGTATTTGGTCTTTAGGACCATTCATAAGAGAACGACTAACGAAAGAGGAATGTGATTTTAAATTATATAAAAAAAATATGAGTGCGACCCATGAAGTCCACACGACTAACTTCCCAGAGTAGAAAAATGAGTAAAAAACTAGTTGTTTTCGTTGTATAGTTGACAATATACACGTACGTTGGTTTTAAAAGTCAAATTCCATAAAACTGATGGTTTTAGGACACACATTAAGTACGTTGAATAATAGTGGCGCCATCTGCCAAAATTTGGTCGTACCAACTCGTGGACCCTTTGCACAGTAAAACACAGAAGTAGTATACTTCTGAATATTGTAGTTTTCTATTTGTGAAAGAATTTTTCTAATCGGAATAGTATATGCGAAGATTAACTTTTATATCGCAAAACAGCGTCATGTGGATCAGCTAGTAATCAAATATTGTCTATGATACTCCTGAATATTGTTTTTTTTCCACACTTACTATAAGATTTTTTGCATTATTGTTGAAATTATTGCAGAAATTATCATAATTTTCATTATATTAGCGTTGTCTTAGATTTTATTTTTTATTAAAAAACCGCTTAGCCGATTTCGCTCAAAACCTAATCAGCTCTTAACAACACAATACCGCGTCGAATGAGACAATATGACAATACGATGAGTGGTTCGCGAGATAATGGAGCTGAAAGAACGTAACGCACATACGCACATACGAACACGCATACACACACACAGGCATCATCATAAAACGCTTGATTCGGATTCTAGTGAGCTCGAAACATGGAGATGTGCAAAAATTGGAGATTCACCAAATCGGACCCATTACAATAACTTCCTCTGGGAAGTTAATAAATTGGAAAAAAAAAACATATTTATTCGCCACGAAATTCTGTTCTATTTCTACTGTCAAACCCTGTTCACATTCCACACTATCCACAGTGAGCGTTCAAGTATTACGTAACGCAATGGGGGGTGGAGGGGGGTTTCGTAAAACGTTACGATAGGTTGAAGGGGCGGGGGGTATTTTACAACATGTTACGTAACATTGTTTTTTGTTATAAAAAATAAGGGAATCAAAACTCCCAAATTGACGAACATTTTCGTTTATATTTCACGGGGAAACACTAAATCTGAACTTAAGAAAAAAGTATGCGCAGCCTGTGGGATATATTTCACATCTCACAAGAGTGTCCAAACGCACTATCTTTACGTGCTATGCAAGATTGCCCCAGATTGTTGCGAAAAAAAAGTACGACCACAGCGCCTTGCTGCCAGAAGAGCAAATGAGCTTCTCTGCATTGTGCGTCATTACGCAACATCGTTTGAGGATGCTGATTGGCTCAACGAAGACGAAGTTGATGCAAGTTGCTCAGGAATTCCAGAACCGTCTTCGTCCGCACTTCAGATGCCAGTGATAAAAGAATCCGAGTGGCTGCCAAACCCGTGGACAACAGAGTAGTAATTCATAAAAGAAAAAATATGAGTGCAACCCATGTAGTCCACACGAATAACTTCCCCGAGTAGAAAAATAAGTAAAAACATTAGTTGTTTTCGTTGTATAGTAGACAATGTACACGCACGTTGGTTTTCAAAGTCAAATTATATAAAACTGATGATTTGAGGACGTACATTAAGTTTATTGAATAACAGTGGCACCACCTGTCAAAAGGTGGTCGTGCCAACTCGTGGACTCATGTACAACTACTTTGCACAGTAAAATACAGCCCATTACTCCAAAATATTGTAGCTTTCTATTAGTGAAAAAATGTTTCTAATTGGATTATAATTTCCAAGGGTTAACATTTATATGGCAAAACAGCGTTTGGTGGGTCAGCTAGTAATAAAATATAGTCTATGATACTCCTGAATATTGTTTCTTTTTTTTTAACTAACTATAAGATTTTTTGCATTATTGTTGAAATTATTGCAGAAATTATTATAGTTTTCATTATATTAGGGCTGTCTTAGATTTTTGATTGCCATTAAAAAACCGCTAAGCTAACCTCAAAAACTATTCTTGTTTTGATTTGAGTTGTTCATCAGCGACGAATTAAAATTTCTCTTGTGAAAGAAATGTCAAAATCGACGAATATTCGTTTACATGTTCATCGTGATCATTTTTATAGTCCTTAAAATTTTGCCAAAGAAAGCACTTAGGTACTTCCAAAACTTTTAAACATGTTTTGCCACTCGCTTGCTTTCAGATTATCAAGGCATTACATTTAAATTTTATGTTATGCATTATGCTATCGTTATGTTTCGCGAATAAAACATTTTTCCTATCACTAATTTTCTTTGTTCAGTTTATTCATTTTCAGTTTGATGTTATCATTATAGTTAAACAAATTTGTGAAAAATAGTTGTAATTTACAACTTTACAAATTAAACGGTGAAACGCTTTTTTTTTTGTATTTGTAAACAACAAATACAATTTCCCTTTATCTTTCTCCCTTTCCAACAAATTTGTAGAAACTAAGCTTGCGGTTTGTGAAACAGAAAATCAACCTACAAATTTTTAAATGTTACCCACAAATACAAATTTGTTAATTTAATTGTAATTTGTTGAAATAGACCACAGTTTTCAAATTACAACCAAAATTTTGTACCTGTAATTCACAACCACAAATTTTGTATTTCAATTTGTTTTGCACCAACTACAAATAAGTGGGATCACCTATTTGGGATTATATTAACGAATTGTAAGGTAAACCTACAATTTTCTGTTGCACCATTTATCCTTCAAAACTGTAATTTACAAATATAATTCACAATTTTTTTTAACGTTGTTGCATAAACAATTAAAGGACTATTCACATGAGAACCAGGGAATGAACAAATATTCGTCGATTTGGACATTTCTTTCACATGATAGTTTTTAACTCTTCGCGAATGAACAACAAAACCCAAAACAAGAATGAATTTTGAGATTAAATTCACGCGAAGTTTTTGTTCGTTGGGAGTGTTTGGCAGTTCGTTTTGTATCAACTAGAATTGTGTTCGCGACATATATGGTTCTCTAATTTATGAATTTGATATTAATAAGTACGTAAAAGTGTATGAATACTCATCAGAAATCAAATGTAAACCTTCTAAAATAACTTTTATCATTCCTTCATTGGTTCTCATGCGAATAGTTCTAAACATAACAGAATATTGTAATATGTATACACTTTCTATTCCAACCTCTCAATATCTCTGTATGTCAATTTATTGTAATGTGTACACACTTTGTAACTCCGCCTCTTTATGTCTCTATACTAAAATGTGTAAACACTATTTATCTCTGTCACTCTAATATTATTAAATTGCTGAATAGTTATGTAGCAAAAGTTTTATTTGTAGTTGTAAGTAATTGTGTATACCTAAACTCTTTAGAGTTTCTCCTACACTCTAGTGGTTAAGAGGAGAACTTCGTTAAGCATCGAGAAGTTTCAGCGCCTACCAGAACCTAGTAGTTAGTAGTTATTTGAGTTATATAAATACCCGCTTGGTGTCGAAGCAGAATTAATTGAATCTGAACTGCTATAAAGTAAGGACACTGTGTTTGAAAGTAATAATTGAAAGTGTTGAATAAATAAGTTTGTGAGTGATTTAAATAAAGTGAATTTGTGTTTTATTTAAAAAGTGAATACGTTTTAATTATCGGACCAAGCCGAATATTACATTGGTGTCAGAATAAGGGATTAAGACTTATTGAAAATAAAACAGTGAACAGTGATTAAATTATTTTGTGTGAAGTAGTGAAGTTTAAAATAAAAATGAGTAAAGTTTTAAAAGATTTAACTGTCCTTGAGCTAAAGGCCGAACTAAGCAAACGTGGCTTAAGTGGGACAGGAATAAAAAACGAACTCATTAAACGGCTACAGGAATATCTGGAGCAGGAAAATGAAGACCAGAATACATTTGCTTTCGAATTTGAAGCAAAAGTGGAAGAGGTTAATGCAAATGACGCCTTATCTAACATGATGTCACTTCTTCTAGCAAAATTTGAGGAGAATGAAAAGAATGTTCTCAAACAATTTGAAGCCCAAAGAAACGAGCAGAAGAATGAGCAAAATAATGTACTCAAACAACTAGAAGCTCAAAGAAATGATGTTCGGGAGCAACTAGAATCTCAAAGCAAGAATGTTCTAGAGCGGTTTGACGAACAGAAAAATCTTCTAGAAGGCAGGTTTGCGGATTTCGAAGAGAAAATCAATACTCTCAACGAGCGCGTCGAAAAACAAAATGTACGTTTTGAGAAAATTGACGAACAAATCGAATCCATCACGAACGAACTAGAAAAAGTGCGAAAGTTGAAAGTTCGAGAACCTTCTGGTGAGGGCTCAAGGAAGAGAGAAGTAAATCCTCCAAGCTTTGATGGTCAGATTCCGTGGTCAATCTACAAGAAACAGTTTGCAGCAGCGTTAACAAACGGCTGGGACGATGACGAAAAATACATTGCTCTCACGCTTGCTTTGAGAGGATCAGCTGCAGAACTGCTACAAACCATCCCAGCAGAGAAGAGTGGTGACTTCACAGTTCTTGTTAACGCAATTAAACAGCGGTTTGGAGATAGCCACATGACAGACGTCTTCCGAGTTCAGCTAAACAACAGATCACAGAAAAGAGGTGAAAGTCTACAGCAGCTTCAGGTAGATATCGAGCGATTGGTTCACCTGGCATACCCAACAGCTGGCAACGAGATAATAAGTCAAATAGCTGTTGAAGCCTTTGTGAGAGCTGTGGGCGATATAAATCTCCAAAGGGCTAATCGCACTGCCGGAAAGAGAACACTACCAGAAGCATTGGCTTTTGCTCTAACTATGGAAGCCACGGAACAAGCTTCCCAAAATGTGCATCGCGTAAAAGAATTAGAGGTCCAAGAATGCTCTTGTCAGAAAGCTACTATAGAAAGGAGTCAGCGAGACAGACCAGCACGATGCTGGAACTGCAATAAGACTGGACATCTACAGCGACAGTGCAGATTACCGCGAAGAGGAACCACATGTCAACACTGTGGAAACAGAAGTAATTCAAGTGTTCAAAGTAACACCAACAACGTTGCTTCCGAAGCTGTCTCCATTCAGGTTTCCCAAACCAAACGCGAGAACAAGAGCCTGACCGTGGAAGCAAGTATAAACGGCAACAAATGTGTGGCTACCATCGACACCGGTGCCACGGCGTCCATTGTACGGCAGGACCTCGTTAAGAAGACATGGCTCCACAACGCCAATAGCTATCGTCTAAAGACTGCAACTGGAGAGGCCGCAAAAGTGTATGGTGAGGTACTTCTTAAGATCCGGCTGGCAGAGTTGGAATTCTCGCACCTGTTCTTGGTAGCCGATATATGCGACGAGTGCATTATTGGTGTCGATTTCATGAAAGAACACGGAGTAATATTGGACATCGGGAACCAAGTCCTGAAATATCGAAACATCGAGAATCCGATGATCTATGGGATCCACTCGTATGAGAATTCGTTATCTGTGAAAACCGTCATCAAAGAAGATCTTACTGTGCTGCTGCTTCAGAAGTATTCGTGTGGACAAAATTGAGGGGTAAGCCTGGAAGCCATCGATACCTTATGGTCGAACCAGCATCTGCAAAGACCTCCCAAAACGTCACCATTGGGAAGACTCTTGTTAGACCAGTAAAGAACATGGTTCCAGTACGAATACTGAATATCAAGCCGTACGAAGTTAAGCTTAGAAAAGGTGAGATTGTCGGATAATGCGAATCTGTATTAGCGATAACAAGGATCAACGAAGGAGAGCCAAAGCAAACCTTGAAGTCCGAAGAGATGAACCCCATAAAGACCAACATTCTCAAGTCATCTTATTTTGGTCACCAACAACGAAGAACTGCAGAAGATCTCCTGGAAGAATTTGCAGACATCTTTTCGTCATCGCAAGGGAAATATGGCAGAACACAACTGGTTCAACATCGAATCAACACCGGGGATGCAAAGCCGATTCGTCAACCTGCAAGACGCCTTCCACTAGCCAAACAAGGTGAGGTTGAAGAACTGATAACCACCATGAAAGAAGAGGGTCTGATCGAAAACTCTAAGAGCCCTTGGGCGTCTCCAGTGGTCCTAGTAAAGAAGAAAGACGGATCAACCCGCTTTTGTGTGGACTATCGAAGATTAAGCGATGTGACCAAGAAGGATAGCTACCCTCTGCCTAGGATCAGTGATACTCTGGACGCAATGAGCAAAGTGGTTCTCAACTTTGGACCTGAAGAGTGGATACTGGAGAGTAGAAATCCATCCTGAAGACAAAGAGAAAACAACGTTCTCAACAGAAGACGGGTTGTGGCATTTCAAAGTGATGCCTTTTGGACTATGCAATGCTCCAGCGACTTTTGAGCGCCTTATGGAATGTGTCCTGCAAGGACTAACATGGAAATCTTGCCTGGTCTATTTGGATGACGTCATTGTATACGGGAAGACCTTTGACGAACACTGTACGAATCTGAGAGCCGTGTTTCAAAGACTTCGAGAAGCCCACCTCAAGCTCAACCCAGAAAAGTGTTCACTCTTCAAAACCGAAGTGAAATATCTGGGACATATCGTCTTATCCCACCGTGCACCGTGTAGAATTGGCCAACACCACAGGACAAGCATCAATTCCGAAGCTTTCTGGGTCTAGCCACCTTCTATAGGCGCTTTGTCAAGAACTTTGCTGAGATCGCTAAGAGTCTACATCAGCTAACGGAAAAGGGAAAGCAGTTTAAATGCTCAGGTGAGTGCGAGCGCAGTTTTCAAGAGCTCAAGCAACGCTTGTGTAATACACCAGTGCTGACCTACCCGACTCCCGGAAAACCGTTCATCATTTATGCTGATGCCAGCAATGTCGGGATTGGTGCTGTATTGTCACAGGTACATGATGGCGAAAAAAAGGTGGTTGCCTATT
>CAKKXW010000005.1:55503089-55526107 GCA_920937365.1 Sphaerophoria rueppellii
TCTATAAAGTGAAGCCAAAACTTCTCACTTGTGAAAAGCCCCGAAAAGTGTTCACTCTTCAAAACCGAAGTGAAATATCTGGGACATATCATCTCATCCCAAGGAGTAAAGACGGATCCTGATAAGGTTGACACCGTGAAGAATTGGCCAACACCACAGGACAAGCATCAACTCCGAAGCTTTCTGGGTCTAGCCACCTACTATAGGCGCTTTGTCAAAAACTTTGCTGAAATCGCAAAGAGTCTACATCAGTTAACGGAAAAGGGAAAGCAGTTTAAATGGTCAGGTGAGTGCGAGCGCAGCTTTCAAGAGCTCAAGCAACGGTTGAGTAATGCACCAGTTCTGACCTACCCGACTCCCGGAAAACCGTTCATCATTGATGCTGATGCTAGCAATGTCGGGATTGGTGCTGTATTGTTACTGGTACATGATGGCGAAGAAAAGGTAGTTGCCTATTACAGCAAGGTACTCTCGAAGTCGGAAAGAAACCATTGTGTGACCAGAAGAGAACTTCTTGCACTGGTTTTGGCAACAAAGCATTTCATAAGTATCTCTATGGACAGAAGTTTCTTCTCCGAACCGACCATGGAGCACTAAACTGGCTTTTGAATTTCAAGAATCCAGAGGGTCAAGTGGCGAGATGGATTGAGAGGCTGCAGACGTACGACTATGAAATCCAACATCGGAAGGGGAAGCTGCACTCAAATGCTGATGCACTGTCTCGGAGACCATGCAAACAAGACTGTAAGCATTGCAGACGCCAAGAAGAAAAAGAAGTGGTTACTGTCCAACGAACCAGAGCCGATCCCATTTATGGCTGGAGTAACGACGAGTTGAGGAAGGCTCAACAAGAGGAATCAGATATCGAACCCATCCTTGCATGGAAGGAACACCAGGAAAAACCAGAATGGGCTGACATCTCCGACAGAAGTCCGGCTCTGAAGGCCTATTGGGCACAGTGGGACTCGCTTCATGTTCAAGAGGGTTTCTTTCGGCGTAAGTGGGAATCAGCAGATGGAAAGTCTTATGTAATGCAGCTAGTCTTACCGAGATCGAAGGTTATGGACGTTCTGCGAGAGATGCATGATGGAATTTCGGGAGGCCATCATGGAGTAAACAAGACGTTAGAAAAGGTTCGACAACGATTCTACTGGCTACATGCAAGGGAAGATGTCGAGAAGTGGTGCTGAAAATGCGATACCTATGCTGCCACCAAAGGCCTGAACAAAAAGAATCACAGTCAAATGCAGCAGTATAATGTCGGAGCACCCTTCGAAAGGATTGCAGTAGACGTGGCGGGTCCATTTCCGGAAACAAATAATGGAAATCGTTATATTCTGGTCGTCATGGATTACTTCAGCAAGTGGTCTGAAGCATACGTCGTTCCAAATCAAGAAGACAAAACAGTGGCAGTCCAAATTGTGTTCAACTGGGTTAGCAGATTCGGCGTTCCATTAGAACTGCACTCCGACCAGGGAAGGAACTTTGAATCAAACATATTCCAGGAAGTTTGTGGGCTTCTTCACATCAAGAAGACAAGAACAACACCACTCCACCCACAATCTGATGGCATGGTCGAACGATTCAACCGAACCCTGAAGGAACATCTTTGCAAAGTTGTGGACGACAACCAGCGAGATTGGGATCGGGACATTCCTCTGTTTTTGATGGCGTATTGAAGTGCAAGGCATAGCTCAACTGGCCATTCACCGTCTGAGATTTTGATGGGGAAGAACATCAGACTGCCGAGCGAAATAAAATTTGGGTGTCCCTCATCGGAGGCGCAAGCCGAGGACGACTACATGGATGAACTTAAAGAAAGACTCCTTCAGATCCACGACGATACCAGGTTGAGAATAAAGATGTTCAGTGACCGAATGAAGACACGCTACGATATACGAGCGACAAAAACAGCGTTCCAAGCAGGAGATCGAGTGTGGCTTTACAATCCCCATCGACAAAAAGGGTTGTCACCGAAACTTCAACGGTACTGGGAAGGTCAATATACAGTCATTACAAAAATCAACGACGTCGTGTACCGGATACAAATGGGAGTTAGAGGAAAACCTAAAGTTGTACATCGCGACCGGCTACATCGCTACAGTGGTGATGAGGATGATGGATTTGTTCGGGACGATCAATCCTAAGGAGGGGGCAATGTAATATGTATACACTTTCTATTCCTACCTCTCAATATCTCTGTATGTCAATTTATTGTAATGTGTACACACTTTGTAACTCCGCCTCTTTATGTCTCTATACTTAAATGTGTAAACACTATTTATCTCTGTCGCTCTTATATTGTCAAATTGCTGAATAGTTATGTAACAAAAGTTTTATTTGTAGTTGTAAGTAATTGTGTATACCTAAACTCTTTAGAGTTTCCCCTACACTCTAGTGGTTAAAAGGAGAACTTCGTTAAGCATCGAGAAGTTTCAGCGCCTACTAGAACCTAGTAGCACAGATAATTAACTTTAACAGATGTCTCATCCCTGCAGAAAAAAATGAATCACATTTTGCCCTTAACAGACAAAGCCTTAACAGACAAGGAGCTTTCGGGAGCTTTTTTCTTTGCCTAAGTATTCATTTATAGGAGACGAGATGAGCCAAAATAGATTTTGTATGCAATTAGTGAATGTGTTAAAGCTTTTGGAAAAAGCTTCTTTTTTAGTAGCTTTCAGTTTCATATATCATTTCTCGCCATAAGGGTGAGACATCTGTATAAATTTATTATCTGTGCTAGTAGTTTCTCGAACTTATTTGAGCTATATAAATACCCCCTTGGTGTCGAAGCAGAATTAATTGAATCTGAACTGCTATAAAGCAAAGACACTGTGTTTGAAAGTAATAATTGAAAGTGTTGAATAAATAAGTTTGTGAGTGATTTAAATAAAGTGAATTTGTGTTTTATTTAAAAAGTGAATAAGTTTTAATTATCGGCCCAAGCCGAATATTACAATATGAAATAAAAATAATATTCAAAACTATAATTTTGACGCGGTCGATAATTTTTGTTGTAATCTTATGCTTTTGCTGTCACCTTGTTTTTTGGCCCTAGAAAATCGAAAATCATCCGAATTCGAAAATTGCGCGTTTTTAGATTATTTCGAGAGTCTTGAAAACTGATTTTCCGAATTACTAAGTTTTTCAAGGTTTTCATACATATCTATATCATTTGGAAAATCCCGATTTTATCAGCTAAAGAGCGTTTATGATAACATTAAGTCATAAAACCATATGAAATCTTACATTTTTTTATAAATCCGCCGTAAAAATGAAGAAATCGTACTATTCGGCGTGGTCCGACTTATTAACTCTGTAAATAGAACGCAATTTTTACTTTATTCAAATCACTCACACAATTATTTATTCAATACTTTCAATTTTCACTTTCAAACACAGTATCTTTCATTTATCGCAGTTTACAATCAATTGAATTTGCTTCGCCACCAAGGGTCTTTTTATGTAACTCAAATAGGTTCGAAAAACTACTAGGTTCTTGTAGGTGCTGAATGATCTCGATGCTTAACACAGTTCTCTTCTTAACCACTAGAGTTTCTTCTACGCTAAAGAGTGTATACAAAATTACTAACAACTACGAATAATGCTTTTGCTACATAACTATTCAGCTATAACACAGTATAAGAGTGATTGAGATAAAAAGTGTATACACATTACAGTATGTACATACACATTACATATAGATAGACATATAGAGAGGTAGAGATATAAATTGTGTACACATTACAATATTGACTTCGGAAGATTTTTTTATTTCCTAGAGCAAAAAAGAGGGGGCCGCGAAAAAATCCGCTTCAAAATTACTGCTGCCACTTAATTTAATGTGAATTCAATATGACTATGAAACAAATTTGTAGACAAATTTGCATACGGTCTTTCACATGTAGAATTTTTTCATAAACTGAAATAAATTTGTGATGCCCACTCATATGGTGCAACAGAAATTCACAACAAAGTAGATTTTTCTCATTTTTTGGTTGTGATTTACAATTACAAATGTATTTTCGTGCAACGGTAAATCATATCTTGCAAGAATTTTATGTATTGTGAATCACAACTACAATTTTGTAGTCAAATTTGTGGTAAAACCATTTGTAGTTCACAAAATTGTAAGATGGTGCAATAGGCCACCAGTAGTACGCCTTACATAAAGTTGCGGGTTGGGTGTTGGGTCTTCACATGAACAACTCAAACAATTGTTCGATTCCAGAATGAATTCTGGCGAGGGAAGCGAGGGAAAACTTACTTGGGGAATAACGTTTACCTACTTTGAGTACTAATACTCTTTCGGCGATTTTTTTTTTTGCCGAATATTTTACACATTCGTCAAAGATGTTGATATGTAGTTGATGTTGGCAAATCGATCAGTAGTAACTGCGGAATGGTTGTAAGCACTTCACTTTAATAAAATGGTAGAGACACTTTATAGAATAATATAGCTAGTAAATCCACTTTTCTGGTTCTCAGTTAGGGGCCAGTCATAGCGATCATTAAAAACCTTAATTAAAAGTTGGAACACATGAAAATTTGATTTTTTTTACTAGCGTGCGTTTATAGCAATCATTAAAATTATGTCTTTTACCGACACCAATTTTTTTTTAAATGATGAAAAATGTTCCATTTATTTTTTATAAAGATGGAAAGTTAAACAAAGGGAACACAAATACTGGAATTTGATTATTAGCTTGTCATTTAAACGATTTTTCATCATTAAAATAAATAAATGCTTTTTTCATCAAAAATATTCTTTTGTTGGATTATTTTTCGCCTGAAAAAAAATATTTCAATTGAGTTGCCATCATTGACATAATATTATATAGACTGCTAGTCACTTGTCATTTCTATACATTCATGCGAAGAAAAAAGGTACCAGCTACAGCAGCGCCATTGGTTCGAAGCGGCCAAATTAGTCCCAAGAAATATGTTTGAATTCAAATAATTGAAAAACAACGAGCGTTATATTCAAACCTAAGAAAATCTTCAAATTGAAAATAAATAGACTAGTGATTTATATTTATATTTTTATTTTTATTGACCCATAAACTGGATATATTTTGTGAAACGTGATCGAACCAACTTATTATGCTCATTTATATTTGTTTGTTTTCCAATATAATGTAAAGTTACCTTACAGTATAAATCAATAACTTTTTTTACAATGAAATAAATGTGGTTGTCTAGTGGATCACAATCTAAAATATGGTGTTGAAGCTCTGTGTATATTAAATTTAAATCGAGTGTTCGTAAAGTATTAATTTCAATTAGTCTGTAAGTTTGTTCAATCTTGAGTTGTTGTTTTGTACTCTTTTGGATGGTTTGGCATATTTTCAAAGTGTCCTTATGAGGGTATTTAAGATATCCCCTTGATTTTATAGCAATAAGCTTGGAATCAACAATATTTTTTTTATTGAAAAAGAAACTTTTGCATGTGCTGCAATTGCATTCGCTAGTTTTTTTTCAACAAATCCGCTGATGTAAATAATGATTTCATTATATTCCTTGCTTATTACGTGATCTAAGGGAATGTCATCCAGCTCTAGTAAATCATTGTTGCTATCTGGATCAAAAATGTCAGTACTTAGAGGTTCATGCATTGGAGGTTTTGATGAAGTTGCATTCAGGATTGAAGTGTCGTCTAGAGAAACACAATTCGCATCCGCTGAAGAAGTAACCTCATTGTGTAAAAGTAGTCTTTTATAGATATAGGATATGAATTGTGTTACCGTTGGGTTGTTGTTAAAACCACCCCTCAACCTAATGCTAGAAAAGAAAAGTTCTAAGTGCTCTTGAGACAGTTTGTACGACAAAACTTAGCTTAAAATTTTCTGCTTTTCAACATATTCTTTATAGATGAATTTCAAATTGTTTAAGTCGGTTATGAACCCAACAAATCCCGTTTTATTCTTTGAATAAATGATTTGTTTGTTGTTTATCTTCAGACTTGATAAGTAGGCTATCGATTCATGGAAGAAAGCGAAATTTTGTGTTGAGTTTCGTGGACAAAAACCTTTCTTCAAACCAATTCCGAAAATAGATTTGGTGTTAAGGATATCGAAAATATTATTAATCGTCCTTATAAATTTAATCGTTGCCTCACAACCTTGAAATTCTAATCCTCCACTTTCCAGTAACAAAGTTAACGCTGCTGCAGTACATTCACTCATAGTTTGAGCAGCTAGTTTAACATTCATTATTTTTGAGGTAAAGTTTAAATGGTTGGCATTAAGCTTATTAGCAAAATGAACTCCTAGCTTGTTCTGGTGTTCCACAAGCCTTACAATAAATTACCATTTGATAAGACCACCATTTTCATCCGAAATTATTTCCTTTGTACCCCAAGTGTTGCGGATAAGTTTGAGGCAATGACACGCGTCCAAAAAAATTGAAATGGTTCTCAACCCATTAAAAAAATAAAAAGCAACTGGAAGCTTCCATGCACCATTAAGGCCAACCAATATAAATACAAGAGCCTCTTTTGCTGGAGGTAGTTCTTCATTGGCCATATTTGTGCCAAGGGTATGGTCCCAACATACTTTTTGTGAATGTGATCCCACTGGATATGCTGCCTAATAAACATTTCATCGACCATTAGACATGCGACCAATTTCCTTTTTTTTTCCTTAAAGGAATAACACTTAAGTCGTAAAATGTCTATGGAGTTTCTAGTGACACCAGGGCTGACTTCACTTTTTGAAAACCAAGCTCTCATGGTACTTGGTGCAGGCAAATTCTTCTTGCATAAACTCCTTACATAGTTGTAAGCTCGAGGGCTATAAAAATGGAGCGTCAAAGCAAATGACCTTACATCAGTTGTGTATTTTCCAAGATATTTATTACTTGACAAATTTTTTAGTAGTTTGTTATCAAAAGTCTGTAAAATTTTCAAGTAAATTTATGATATTTAAAAACTATATTATTAAAAACAAAGTTTGAATCAGTTTGTTGATGTGTGTGTATTTTCGTGTACATTGTTGGTGTCTACATTTTTTGAAACCTACTTAAATTGAAAAGTATTACCCCAAGAACATCTGCCGCATTTTCTGAAAGCAAATGACTTTTTCGTAGATCTTCGATGGTTTTTTTAAGGCTTTTCATTTTTTTGTCCTTTCTGCAAATCTGTCGCCTCATCTTTTTTATTTGTTTAGATTTTATTTGTAAAATCGTCTTGATGGACTTGGTAAATTTCCGCAACGATCGAGGGGTTGCTTTGTTCTCATCAAAAGAAACACGTTTCCGGCAGGATGGTGATCTATAATATGGACTAAAAGTAGCATTATATAACATATTTAATACTAAGTTGATTTCAATTCTTTCGTACCTGACTTGAGCCAAAACATCTTCCGAGGGTTCACCCTGATCTAGCGGCAGAAATTCAAACTCCTCACTAAATGGAAAACATTTTACTTAAAACTTAACAAAAAAGACTTGTTCAAAAACGTATTTACTATTCTGCAGGAAAAAGAACAGGAACTGCACCAGAAGCAATTTGCTTCTTAGAGCATATGTCTAGCACATCAGTTTGCTTGAAATGTAGCGAGCAAATTCTTTTATTCGGGTGCAAGTTTATGTTAATATCCTGTTTATTTAAGATGTTGATAGCTTCAACCCATTTAGGATCCCGAATTCTGAAAGTACAATAATTATTCTTGAAAGCTTGCAACTATGAATATTAAAATTTAAACGTACCTATGAAACGAAATTTCGTTACTTGAAGAATCGTCCCATTTGAAATCGCAACCATTGACGCTTCATTTGACCATTCTATAAAAACAAAACAAATTAAATTACATCCAATGAATATTATAACACTGTTCACCTTTGATTTTTTTATAAATTATTTCAAACCCAAGAAATTAAGAAAAAAGCGTCGCGTTTTCACCAAAAAATTAAAATAAACAGCGACCTCGTTGTTTGTGTTTATGTTTTTTTTTTTTATTTTTGACAGATAGAATCGTTCGCTCTTTACTTTGGAACACGCTTGAAGTTGGCAACTAGCAGTCCATATATATTATGTCAATGGTTGCCATAGAATGATATGAGCTTGATATATAAAATCAAAGTATAGCACACCATATTATCCAAATGAAAATTTTAAATGATAGCTACGCTACAACTACAACCACAGTACACAGAATATAAGGTATTATGCGAGAAACAGATTAAACCAGCAACAGCACCAGCGCCGTCAACAGCAAACAGCACGCTGGCCAGCAAATATTTTCCAAACACATTACCACCAGCGACGTCTAAGAATAATAACCAATCAATGACAGTCAATTCTGATTTTCGTACATGGAAAGTTGTCCGCAATGGACCAGCAACAGCAAATTTAGGACTTTGACCAAACGACGCTGTTGACGTTGCTGGTGCTGGTTTAATCTGTGTCGAAAGATTTAAATACATGGGCTCTAAAACAATGGCCGCCGCTGTTGCTGGCGCTGTTGCTGTTGCTGTTGCTGGTTCAATCTGTTTCTCGCTTTATATTGCGCATCTCTCCATTGCGCAGACCAAGATGACAGAAGTGAGAAAAGGCACAAAAAGAAATGCCGATAAGACAACAACAATTTTTGTTGTATTTTGACATTTGGTCTCTGAAATGTGACATATGCGCGAAAGGCACAAATGAAATGCCGATAACACAACAACAATTTTTGTTGTATTTTGACATTTAGGTCTCTGAAATGTGACATATGCGCGAACTTTGGAGGAAGAAAATCGGGAATATAATATCTTGTATTCTGTGTACTGTGGCTACAACTGTCCCCTTAAAATAGGCTAGCAAAATCCACCCCTGAATGTAAAAATGCCATGTTGGCATTGTTTGACTGATAGGAAACTAGTTGGAACAAACTCAGTCGAACAAATCTATAATCAGGTTTTTCTGTTACTTTCTGACAAGCATATCCTTACTTTTTTCTCTGTACAAATTTTTACTTGTAGGATACATGTGTTTGTTGTGTATGTAGGTACTTAAGCCGTACACGTTTTTTCTTTCATTAGTTTTTCTATGTAATATAATATTCATTATAAATATTAATATGTATTTAATTATAATAATATTTATTATTGAAACGATATCAACAGGTCTGAAAAAATTAAAACAAAATTATATAAAATATAAATATGTGTCTCCACGCTTAAATGATATAGTAAATATTTTTGTAAGCAAACCTAAAAAAACGCAATGAAATTACTAAGAGATTTAATTAGTAACATATGCTTTAATTTTAAGACTAATTTTCAATGCATTTATATTGAAAATAGAAAAAAAAACATGTTTTTACCATTAAAACTAGAACAAATTGATTAATTTGTTATTAAATAATCTCACAGCTTAAATGATGTACCGAGCTTAAAGGTAGAAAGAATGCTTTGTTGGTATGAGTGCGGGTTGTTTATAATAAAACCAAGGAAACGATATATTTTAAAAATCAGTTCTAATAAACACAACATCTTTTTCGGATTTTTTTCAATATGCGCCGTCACACTTGTATTGAAACTCGTGAACTGTTAATAAAGCATTGCCAAGATGTTAAAAACCAACAAAAAACTGCCGAAATCGTGAAAATAAGGTCTTCAACGGTACAACATATAATTGAGCGTTATGTGCGTGAAAATAGAATTTGAAATAAAGGCAGAAAAGCCCCAAATAAATTTTTTTCCGAAAATGATTGCTGATAGATTATGCGAAAAGTAAAAGAAACTCCAACTTTAAGTCCACCAAAACTAGCAGAAGAAGTGAAAAAACATTTGGTAAAAAATTGCAGCTCTGTAACTATCCGGAGGGTTCTTAGCTATGCTTATTTTAATGGAAGGAGTGCCCGAAAAAATCCAAGAACAAAGCTGCTAGACTCAAATTCGCTCGTGAGCATATTAGCAAGGACTCGTTGTTTTAGCATACCGTGATTTTCACTGACGAAAGTAAATTCAACCTTCACAGATCTGACAGCAAGGCTTTTGTATGGAGACAGCCAAATACTGAGCTCCAGCCCAAGAACTTGCGGGGCACAGTAAAACACGGCCACGTTATGATTTGGGGTTGTATGTCGTCGGCTGGGGTAAGGGCGGTCACATTATGATTTGGGGTAGTATGAAACCTTGTTTTTTTCGAAGACAACATGGATAAAAATACGTTTTAGAGATTTTGAAGCGAAATCTGAAGCAAAGTGCCGAAAAACTGAGCATTAAGGACCAGTTTCGAATGTGCCAAGAAAATAATCAAAAACATAAGTCGGGTATTGTTCAGTCTTGGCTTATTTGGAACTGCCCAAATGTAATGCAACCGCCTGCAGTCACTAGACCTCAATGCTATTGAGAATTTGTGGTCCAAACTTGAGCGAGATATTTGCAAGCACGAGATACGGTCAAAAGAAGAACTAAAAAAAGCAGAAGAATGTAGTGTAATTTCTTCAGTTGGTCCTCTCAATGTCTTAAGGACTTGATTCAATTTTAAAGCAGAAAGGCTACCCTACCAAGTATTAACAGCACTCTTTGTACCATTTCTCCATAGATCAAACTGACACATCGTTTTAACTGTGGTGTTATTTTTTTCAAAAGATGGTTTTGTTCTTGTTTTAAGGAAAATCATATTTTTTTTTCTCTTCAATAAATAAATTGTAAGGATTCTTTCTATAAAACATAATATTTTTTTCGTGGTATTTTACAAGGTGTTATTTGGATTTTTCAGAAAAAATATCTTCTGCATCATTTATGCTGCATGTACACATAAACATAGAAGTAGAAATATTATAATGAAATTTAAAATTAACATAATTGAGAGAATTTCTTAAAGTTTTTCTGGACATTCAAAATATATCAAAATCGTCATTAACAATATTAAACAGATTGATAGTACGACAAATAGGCTCCGTTTGACCATACAAGGTAGAGTGGCACTCCACATATAACAACTCTCTTGATCTTAATGATCAAAATCAGAAGGTGCAGAAACATTCATTAAAAAAAAGTAAATTATCACACTTGATTGAAAAATATAAAATATCACGTATAAAAATAACGTTAAAAACCTTTCTTCGCTTTTCAAGCGTTTCAAAACCCAACAACAAACATTTAGAAGTATAGTTTAAAGAGACATTTGCAGATTAAACAAAATTTCTCAAAGCAAACTTCAAAAAAACATCAATTCTGTTAACGTTTTTTTCTGTATTAGGAAACCAAACAATGCTGCAATACTCAAGAACCGGACGAACTAACGAACAATAGAGAGACTTCACCGTATATGGATCCTCAAAATCAGAAGAGTTTCTTTTAATAAATCCTAAAAGGGAATTAGCTTTAGAAACAATGCAGTCAACATGGCGCTCAAAACAAATTTTGGAAACTACACCAAGATCATTTATTTCGCATACCCTCGATAATTTAATGTCATTCATCAAATAATCCGATAAAATTGGATGCAAAATGGGATAATAAGTCATTACAGCACATTTGTCATAACAATTTTGATGCTTGAATTGTGTCCTGCCAGTTCTTTGCGGCTTACCTCGCAGATCCTAAGAAGATAGACCACGCTATTCTTGCGCGGTTCCTCCGTTTTGATGACCACCCAGTCATTCATCGGAATCAGCAGATTCAGTCGTTGAAAGCTCCTAATTAGCTCTGCTCCTGTTGGCTTAGTACTTATGAGTGGCAATAATATGATAGCCAATGGTTTTCTAGGAACATCCTTGGCTAGAATAAGCTTGAGCTTCAAGCCTTTCCAGTCGTTGCTAATCTTAGCAATTCCTTTGCCTAGGAAATCCTTCGAAAAATCATCCTTATTACCTTGTAACCCCTGAGCATTTCGCCGGAGTCAAAGCTTGGATAAG
This sequence comes from Sphaerophoria rueppellii, assembly GCA_920937365.1. Lineage (NCBI taxonomy): Eukaryota > Metazoa > Arthropoda > Insecta > Diptera > Syrphidae > Sphaerophoria > Sphaerophoria rueppellii. The sequence goes on from CAKKXW010000005.1 coordinate 55,514,939, forward strand.
GACCTTCTTTTGCCGAGATGGTGTATTGGAAGACCAATTCCGAGAGCTTGGCCTCGATTGAGATCCACGCTGACATCAGAGCTCTGTTGTTTGTGGAGAGCTCATCTAAAATCGCCACCTGGAGATTGTCTCTGATGACCTCGCTCAAGGCGCGTGGTTGCGCGTCACCCTTGGAGTCTCTTTCTTGCTGCTGCCACCAAGCGTGGTTCTCTTTTGAGTTGGCTTCTCAGGTATTTTATTTTGTCGGCAGCTTCACGCTCATGTACTTTTCCAGCTTTTTCATTCTCGGCAATCTCGTCAAGAATGAAAGTGGCCTTCCTGAATTTGATCCTGAGCTGATCCGCGGAAGAGTGCTTGATTGGATTCGTAGCTTGGCGAGCCTTGCTACCCAAAGGTATGGGCGTTTTTTGAGAGGGATGCGGAAGTACGGGGGTTCTAGTACCTCCCGTATGTAAGCTTAAGGCTAGGTGCATATTGGGACGCGTCTTAAGTGTGTGACGTAAAACTGGAAAAGTTTCCGGATCGTGTTATCTCTCGAAGAGGTGGTCACAATTGGCCACCGAGATCTTGTGGTTTAACACCTTGCGACTTCTTCCTTTGGGGCCACGTAAAAGATAAGGTCTACGCCAACAGCCCAGCGTCGATTCAAGATCTCAAAGATGGAATTCGTGAGGCTATCGAGGACATAGGGCAGCCACCTTGCGATTTGGTTATGGAAAAATTCATGAAAAGGATATGGTTTTGTGAGAGTGGTCGTGGCGGCCATTTGGCTGATGCTGTGTTCATTAACTGTATACCTTCCTCCTTATAATGAATTAAACATCCGATCATTTATTTTAAAAAATTCCATTTTTCTTTGAATATTATTTTATTTTTGACATAAAAAAACAAACTCATAGCAGTCTCGCAAGAAAAACTGTGTTTCAATCACTGTGTCACGCGATTTCCGGAAAACGCTCGTCAAGTCATGTCATGTCGTTCTATCAATATGCGTTGTCCTGTTCAATTATATTGTTTACAAAAACAAGTGCTGTGCTGTGTAGCGTAACTCGTATTGAACGCGCCCCAATATGCGCCTAGCCTAAGTGTAGCCTGCGCGTCTCTAGCTTCCCCTGAGCTACCTGCAATTGTTTCCTGGCTGGAAGCCAGAAGTTCATCCTCGGACTCGATGGATGGAAATCTTACACATAAACTGGAAGTAGACATAATAAAGGGGTTCGATTTGATTCCCACAAGTAAGACGGGAAAGAAAGTCACTCTCGCCAAAGCCGCATAACGAGGGAAGGTATAAACAACAAAAGTCGTTACCCACTACAGGCCTCCGGCTGAGCTCGTTCATGGTATTTTTCCCTCAACCTTTAATTCTTGGGCACGAATTTACTAGCTCCCACCACCACTGAAACTAGGAACCTTGGATCTATGGTTAGAGAGGATTTCTGAGAGTTGTGCTATATATGAAGCCAGAACCAAACAGCGATCCAATCTAACCTTAGCTATCACCGTCTGACATCTACAGCACAAACCTGTATTGACATTTTCCGCCTGGCAACCAACAGGAGGGTTCGATCAAGGATTTTCGCCGAGCATCAACCTTTATACTTACTAACTTACTTATGGTGACGTCACACTCCAGGTTGGACCAGGACCTCACCCAACAAACTCCTCCAGCCAGCTCGGTCCCTAACTAGCTGTCTTCAGTTTTGCACGCCAAGTTGGTTCAGTTCCTCTACCACCTGTAAGCTCAACCTGAGTCGAGGTCTTCCTCTTCTCTGACGTCCTTTCGGGTTGGATTCGAAGACTCTACGAGCCAGAGCAATGTTTTTCCATTCGCTCAACAGGACCCAACCACTTTTCTGGCTAGGTCAGTGTCGCTGTACAGCTCGTACAGTTCTTGGTTGAGTCTTCGTCTCCATTCTCCATAAATGCAGACAGGACCAAAATTCACTCGAAGAATTTTTCTCTTAAAGCAGCCCAAAACATTTTCAACAGATGTTGTCATGGTCCATGTCTCTGCACCATACCAAATATGAGGGTTTTGTAGAGTGTCTCTTTGGTTGCTCGAGAGAGGACTTTACTACTCACTTGCCTTCTAAGTCCAAAGAAGCAGCGATTGGCAAGAGTGGTACTTCGTTTGTTTCAGCGCTGGTGTTGTTGTCTGAGTTGATAGCGGATCCCAGGTAGACAAAGTCCTTAACTACCTCGAAGATAAATCTGTGTATGTTGACATTTGCTCCAAGATGTCGATGTTGGTAGTCCTTTCTTGTCGACTGCATTAACTTGGTCTTGCCCTCGTTAACCGTTAGACCTATCTTCCTGGCCTCCGTATCAAAACTCACAAAGACACCACGCTGTGTACTTCCAATTATATCAATAGTGTGGCGCAACAGCTCTTGAAAAACCAAGGCCTAAGTTGCTTACTCTCATCAACAATTCTCTAGCTGCGTGTGAAGAATTGAAGGGACCAACAATTTGACACCGATTTCGAACGGCAAATTTGAGAAGCACTTTTTCATGCCATATGATACACTTGGAAGTTTTGTAAGTTCTTCGCAAGAGGCACTGCCCGTGAAAGATTAAAATAAAAACTATGGACACGAGCAGGACTCGAACCCACGACGTTCTGCTAAGCAGCCAACGCACCTAACCACTAAGCTACGGACACTACTCTAGTAGCAGGATGGACTTTTGAAAGATTGTGCCTCTGGTGTTGACGTTGGAGCTTTGCACAATCTTTTCAAGAATTATGTGGCAGAAATCGCATGACAACGCATCGCCTTGTCTGAAACCATTTTTGACATAGAAAGCGTCCGTTATATTTTTTCCGACCATGATGGAACAGCGTGAGTTTTCCATTGTCATCTTACACAGACGGACGAGTTTTTTTCTAGGATGTCGATGGTGGACTTTCCGGGCCTGAAACCTCACTGATAAGAACCCATCAGGTTCTTGACGATGGACTTCAAACGTTCACACAGCACGGCAGACAAGATGTTATAGGCGATGTTAAGGAGACTGTTGGTGCAGTTCAGGGGATCTTCTTTTGAGGATTGGGCATACTAAGCTGAGATTCCATTCATCGGGCATGCTTTCCTCCAACCAAATTTTGCAGATAAGCTGTTGCATGCTCCTTACCAAATCATCTCTAGCTGCTTTGTACAGTTTGGCGGCTAGCCCGTCTGCTCCAGTGGCTTTGTTCTCCTTAAGTTTAGATATCGCTATCTTCACTTCGTTCATGTCGGGTGGGTGTAATTGTTGACCTTCTGCAGCCAAATTGTATGGTTCTGTATTGCTGGAGGAGTTTTGCTCGTCATCCATTCTATATCCTCAACACTGACTGCGGTTCCACTACGATGTTCCCATGATAATCTCTACAGGCTTCAGGTTGGGGTGTATAAGCCGTGGAGGTTTGTTTCACCTTTTTGTAGAACTTTCGAACCTCGTTCCTCATGTGACATCCCTCTATCTCCTTGATCACGCCGCTTCTCATGCTCCCCTTTTTTCTTTCTGAGAAGTTTCTGCTTCTCTCTTCTCCAAATAGACGCTGATTTTGTTCCCAGGAGCAGTCGCTGTAGTAAATTTCGCAGTTGTTCATTTTACGTAGGCCCAAACCATCCCATCACACTTCTTGGATGGCAGTTACATATATCTGCTTTATAGCAGTCAATGGCTGCCGCTAGTTGTTCGGCTGCACGTGGCCTGTTAAGGTACCCAACATTCCACGTGCAAAACCGAAATTCTTTGTCCTTAAATCGTTTGCGTGGGTTGTCATCATTAATTCCGTCCGTATCCCAGGCTTGTTGGTGGTTCGGATCTATAGTTTCCTTATGTGGCCGGGCAGTCACCCCGACGGCCGACGCACTACCCCCAACCTGGAGGGCAAGGTCTTTAGTTTAACTCTAAGACGAAGAGCTGGCCAAACCGCTCCTTATAGGCCTGGACTGCGAATATATCGAAGTACCCCTATAAGGTGTTCACTAAGTAGTTCAACCTTTATAAACAATATATAAGAAAAAAAAATTGTATATGCAATATAAAAATTGTTTAAACAATATGAATAATTATTTCCCATGAATGAAATGTTAAAAAAAAATGAAAGAAAAATTTCAAAATCCGAGCTGTTTGTGAAGACTTTCTGAAAAAAAGCTTCACTGACTCCACTACACAAATAAATCCTTAAAATGCAAATCAATTCTTTCTTTCAACCAAGTTTCAGTAACAAACGCTAATTGAATATTGTATTTGAAAAGAAAATCGTGAAAATCCATTTCTTTATTCTATAAACTTTTGGCATTCCAAAGACAAATTTTTAATTTACTTGCCATTTTAATTATTAAAAAGATATTTGATGCTTAAATCAGCAATTACATTAAATTGTTTTTGATTTTTGATTTGCATTTTGGTAATAATTTATTTAATTTAATATTTTAACGAAATTAATTCTTCAAAAGAGAAGAGATCAATATTATCATTTTTATTGTTAATTTTAGAGTTTGGAACATTTTTAATCAGATTTGTTAAACTTTATTCAGATATTTGTTTAATGGGGTCTGGGTTTTTTGATATTTAACATTTTCTAGTTGAACGGTGTCAGATTTATTAGTCTGGGAAAATAGGATAATCGATAAATACAATTGTTTTGCCGATATGTTGATGCGGAGTTGAATAGTCGTGGGGACTGAAGCGATTGCTGCTTCTGTTGCGGTGTCTATTTCGTTCTCACAAACGAGATTAGATTTCAATATATTCCAGTCTTTTCTTGCAGTTTGCATCGGTGGCTGCATATGGCTCACAGTCTCACCATAGTTTACACATTTAGGATTCTCTTTCTTTGACAAGCAATTGAGTAATGTTCTTCTGAACAGAGAGAGCAGGCTATATTGACATGGCCAAAACTGGCCCCATGCACTTGTGGCATTGTGGGACAAAGTGGGGTCTTTTTCTGTAGTAATCCCACTAAACACATACATGAAAGACTCTTTCTAAGTTCCTTCGTAAATCGTACACAAGGTAATTACATTGGTATTTAAGCACATCTAGTTTTAAATTCTGAACTAGTTCATTTTGAAGTTCAAGTGATTTGGAGATTTTTCGTACATCAAACTCATTACAAAAGTTGACACTTTTTTCTTTTACATAATATGCTACATATTCACTATTTTTTCCGATTAAATGGATTGTAATTAATTCATGTTGCTTTGATTTTTGTTTTTCCATAGTTTCAGATTCTTCATTCATATCAAATTCAAATTCAAAACCTGATGATTCAGCATAACGATTTGATTCGATTGCGGTTGTCATTTAATGAGTGATAGAGTTCTCATCTCTCAATGAGACTCTCACTCTTTTTAAACCGGTTGGATTTGTTTTTATTTTGAGTTTATTAAGGCCCGTTTGCTCATTTGAAACATAAATTTATGTTCAATTTTCATTTGTATATGGAAAATTCCGGAATTCAAAAAAAAAAATGTAAGTTCTACATAAAATCCCCATACTAAAGATGAACTGTATGTAGAACATACATTTATGTTCCGAATCAGCAAATGGGCCTTAGTTGTAAGAAGAAAACACTGATCTCAATACTAGGTCTATCGCTTTCGACGTTCGAAACGGAAAAGCATCTCTTAAAAATTCGTTCTTGATCATAAAACTAAAAATAAAATATTTGGTGTTTGGGTATAATGCCGCAAGTATCAAATTTTCTTGTCGAATTATTGCTCTCGCAATGTGACCCCGAACAAGATTTATCACCACCTTGTCAATCCTGTTGAGAGCAGCCGCCGTTATATAGAAACTCGTTAGAACCGTAATGCACACAAGAACGCCAAATATTTTATTTTTAGTTTGGTGCTGTCTAGGTTTATATTATAAAACTAGGTCTAGGTGGTTAATTCACCTATCCTCTTCTGTATTTAACAGAAGAGGATAGGTGAATTATCCTCTTCTGTTAAATACAGAAGGGGATAGGTGAATTAACCGCTCGCTGATAAAGGATCCTAGAACTAAACTAGCATCGACAAAATATACCGATAAAACTAAGCCAATTTTTGTCCCGTACACCAAAAAACCCGATCAATAAATATCACTCATAAAGCGTACACATTCAACACGTTTCTATACAAAACATTTCTGAAACCCCGACCACTGCCAATCCCTATCTCATTAGTATCACATCCAATACCCACACGCGCTCACAAAGCCTCAGAATCTAAGGCCTGCTATCAACATGCGCATCTGAGATATCAGATAATGTATATTTCTAATAATTTTATATTTGTTGTCTTTGTCCGTGTATGTGCCACCGTGGCTACTCTACTTTAACCTAAACCCAAAATCCTTAAACTAAAATAAGTATGTAAGCCGGCCAAAGCTCAAAACCCCAACCCGGCTACTCATTGTCAAGTGCTGACTGAAGCCACCAGAACTCGTTCTCCTGCTTCACCCTATCGTTCGGACACAGCCCTACTGAACTAAAGGAGCTCTGTTCCCTCTTGTGAGATGACGTCTCGACTGTAAAGGAGCCGCCGATCGACGGTTCTTCGCCTGACGTGGTAGATTAGCGGCACCGTCAATCTGTCCTGTATCAGACCGCATCTATCTAAATAGAGGAATGCCTATGGTGGAATGAAGCCGCTCAAGTGTAGACTATCAAAATATTCGTCGTTTGGATAGAACGCCCCAAAGATCAAATTATTCGTCGAAGTCATAGCTCTCGGTGCAACATTGAACCACACTGGATAGCGATAAACAATCATCGGCCGTATGGGGGCCATGTAACAAATTACCTTCACTCTGGGGTCTAGCCGACTGCTGTAAAACAGCCGTTTTGTCAGAGCGAAGGCTTCTCTGGCATTAGTCAGAGCAGCATCTATATGTCTGTCGAAAAACAGATACTGGTCCAACCAGATACCGAGGTACTTCACTTCACTTTTGTTCGTTAATCGCTGTCCGTGAGGTCCAACGATGACCATCTTGCGCCAATTCTTGCGCGTATCCCTCGTGGCCCCAGTCAACGAGGTCCGGAACATAATTTTTCACATTTCTGGACATTTCTGACATTTCTGACATTTCTCTTCAGTAAGGTTTGCCATTTCATCATGGAAAGGTATACGATCCAACAACGAACCGGAATTATTAAAATTTCCTACCGAAATTCGGAGTCAGTGGTCAACACTTTAAGAGCGCTACGTACAATTTATGGTCGTCAAAATCGTCCTGCCAGATCAACAATTGAGCGTCTAGTGGAAAAATTTGAATCCACAGGCTCAGTACAAAATGTTCCCGTTCCAGTGAGACAAAGAAGTGCCCGTAGTGTCGAGAATATTGCTGCCGCTAGCGTATCAATTGCGGAAGACCCAAATCAGTCTCTCACACGTCGTTCTCAAGCGTTGGGCATCTCTGAGACGTCGTTGTGGCGAATTTCGCGAAAAGATCTTGGCCAGAATCCTTACAAGATCAAATTGACGCAAGAAGTGAAGCCGCTTGATCGCCAGAAGCGTCTTATGTTCGTGAATTGGGCTGAGCAACAACTTGAAAATGATCCGGATTTTCATCGAAAAATCATCTTCAGCGATGAGGCTCATTTCTGGCTGGATGGCTTCGTCAATAAGCAAAATATGCGTTATTGGTCAGGCAGCAATCCACATGTGCCTCACGAGGCACCATTACATCCCGAAAAAATCACTGTTTGGTGCGGTTTACATGCTGGTGGTGTCATTGGGCCGTACTTCTTCCGTGATGATCAAGACCGGCACGTAACTGTGAATGGGAATCGCTACCGCTCAATGCTAACCGATTAGTTTTGGAATGAATTGGATGACATGGACTTGGACGATATGTGGTTTCAACAGGACGATGCCACATGTCACACAGCGGGCCAAAAAATCGAATTATTGAGAACGAAGTTCGATGAGTGCATTATCTCCAGAAATGGACCTGTGAATTGGCCGCCTCGTTCATGCGATTTAACGCCGTTAGACTATTTCCTGTGGGGCTACGTCAAATATATGGTTTATGCCAACAAGCCAACGACGATTGATGAACTTCGTACGAATATCGAACGTGAAATTGCATATGCTTGAAAACCGTCGAAAATTGGGTTCAGCGTCTGGACTTCTGCAAGCGTGCCCGTGATGGCCATGCAAAAGAAATCAAGTTCCATACATAATGGCATCAAATGTACTTCCACAGGAATAAAGAATTTCATTGATATCCAAAACCGTTTTTATTTTCCCTATTGTCCCCATTGAAAAACTCTTTACAATAATGGTTTACTCATGCCTATTTTGGTTAGTTTTAGGAACAACCCTTCTAACCATACGGTGCGGTAGGCCTTCTCTAAATCAACCAGAACAGCACCCGTGCATTGTTTCTTGAAGTTATACCATTGAATATCAGAAACGAGATTGGTGTCATGGTGTCATGTCCCGCCTTGAACCCGAACTGGTTATCTGGAATTATTTTGCTGTCCGCAGCCAACGCATTCAGAGCCCCATTGATTACCTTTTCGAAAACCTTGCTGATGCTTGGTAGAAGACTTATCGACCGAAGATTTGACGGATTGGATTTGCCTTTTCCTTTTTTGAGGAGAGGATGAACCACAGCTGTCTTCCAACGCTCTGGATAACATGCATTATTCAACGCGTTGTTGAACAGAGTGGCGTAGATGCCTATTGCCTCAATCGGTATGTGTCTTAGTACAATGTTGGAAACACCATCGACACCTGCTGACTTTTTTTCTTTGTTGAATCGAAGATGAGCTGGAGCTATACCTTCCTTATTAGCAGAGGACTTGCTTCCGTTTGCTCGGCGATTATGGCGTTTACCAAAAAGTCGCATGAAACTGCGGTTCTCAGATCGCCAGTGCACAAAATCGTTCCGAAGATAGAAGTGATGAAGTAAGGCTCTGTTTTCCAGGTCGTGATTCGGGTCAATGCTTCCTCAGAATCAATATGCGCTGTCAGAAATACGTCTCTGTTCTCTACTGTCCTCTGGAGCTTAAGACACGGAAGGTAGGGTTGATTCTTGGACCTAAATATCTTATTAATTTGAATTTTCTTGTCCCAGTACAAATTAATAGATAACCTATAGTTTTCCTTGATCAGGATGTTGACGTTCTCAATCAATCAATCAACTACTCTATCCTCTGAGCCATGGCCACCTGCATGACTAGCTTAACAAATAATGAGTTTGAAACTTTTGGCTTCTTTGGTATAGAAGTTAGGGGGGTGTGGAAAATGCCCTGAGTTGTTTCCTGTAAATAAGGGTGCAATGCCAAGGTTGCTAGAGAACTTGGCTGGGCAATATCGTGCCACTTAATTTCCTGAAATAATGTTTCTGGGATGAGATTTTCATACTCTTTAATTTTAATAATTACTGAACTTACTTTTTCGCAGGGATCAGGTGAATTTATTTCTTCATTTTCGTTGAAGTAAATCTATAACTGGTTTTAGGGACATTAATTTGTTGTTTCCAATCAGCCCGTCATAAAAGTTATGAAACTTATGCTCAGGGAACTCGGAATTTTCACTTTCGAAAACGCGAAAATTGGTGCGTTTCCCACCTTTTTAATTTTCATTGGTTTCTTAAATATAGTTTGCTATTTCGGGTGGCGTAACCCTGGATTAAGAATACTCGTCACTGAACTTGTACCGATAAGTGTTCTTAACTTTGATTTCTTTTTCGTTTTTACCACTATATAGGGAAGTCTGCTTTGAGGCTTTCTTCCCGAAAATTCGCCCTATCGTTTAGAGTGTTGACCTCTCTCTGATATTATGCTGATGGTGTATCCATAGGTTTCTGGTTATCGTTATTATAATAGTTATTTCTACGTATACCTGAGCTGTTATGATTGTTCCTTTATGTTCCTGAATTGCTGTTATTTCTTGATGTAGCTACTTGGGTTGTTTCTAAAATGCCCTGAGTTATTTTGGTTATTTTGATTGTTATTGTGCTTATATGCATCTGAATTGTTTGGGTTATAGTTTTTCCTAAATATTCCTGAATTTTAGTAAGCGTTGTTATAGTTAGAATTGTTTTTGTATGTATTTGAGTTGTTGTTGTTATGGATAAGGTTTAAATGCACCTGCCTTAATGTAAATGTTTTTGTTACTATTTTGATAATTGTTTCTAATATTTGAATTATTATATAAATATAATAATTATTAATATTCCGTTAGAAAATTTCCGTTATTCGTTTCTTAGTATCGCTATATGCAGCGTAATCTGCTATATTTTCTTTAATAGTTTTTATTTTTAATCTAATTCATAAATACTTCTTACTTTTAATACTCCAATGTCTCTCGTCCTTCGATGATCGAAAATATTTCTTAAGGTTGTTCTGGCATCCACTCCATTGGTGTGTTGGTATCCAAAATATTTTTGCTGATCCCAGTATTTTTGTGTCTGTTAAATGTAAACGATACACACTCGTTGAGCTCTTACAATAGACTGATTTATTCTTCATAATTCATATACATAACAATCTTCCCCAACAAAATAATGTTTAAATTACATGGAAATAACTAATAGTTATTAGTACTTATTATAAACTATAAGGGTTGAGTAATACAAAATTAAATATAATATTATAAATTCATAAACTTAGTTAGTTTTTCAAATTCATTAATTAATTTTCCTTCAAGGTAAAATGATGAAATCCATATTAACAGAAACTTATAACTAACTATGATTTATGTTATCACATATATCCATCAAAACCAACTCAAAATTTAGAATATCCCCAACGACTAGGTTCCTTCCTAGTTCTTGTTGGCCTTTGATTCAAATTTGCATTCGTTTCGAGATTTGCAGCATTATTGTGTGATTGGGTGTGAGATGGAACTAGACCCTCATCATTTGCATTTAGTTTACTTGATTTGCTAAAATTTTCATTGTATATTTTTCCCGGGTGAAAATTATCTTCTAAAGTTGACAAACGCAGTTGATTTTGATGAACATATCTGGCTTGATTATTAATATTAATAAGATATGTAAACGGGCTGATAACTTTTAATATAGTTGCCGGTTTCCATTTAACAATGTCTTTAAAATGTAATCTATACAAAACTTTTTCATTGACGTTAAACTTATTAAATTCAATTTGTTTTTTCTTCAAACTTTTGTTTGAATTTGTTACATTTTTATTAATTTCCAACTTTTTTGACAATGTTT